>OZ022263.1:79852580-79932580 GCA_963978885.1 Nemotelus pantherinus | reverse complement strand
CATCTACGATGAAATTAAGTATCCAATGTTGAAATTTTCTAAGTTCTTAAAAGTTTTCGGATGGCAACCTCAAACACTTTTCTATCCCTGTAACATTCGATAGATTCAGCGGATGAAAAAGAGATTCATAGAGTAGCTTGATTTTGGCAAAAAGCAGTTGCGGTAGACTTTTTCTTCATTTGTGTTACGAAAGATGCTGTTTTCCAGGTCTTGTAAGATAAGCAACCGATAATGAACATAAAAAAACAAATGTTTACTCTCCTTAATTTTGAAATTTATAAAAGTGGCAACCATGGAAACCTTTCCGCCTTATTAGTTTAAATGCATTGGTGAGATCAAAGCGGTACATCATCTTCGAAACACGTTGGAGCACGTGTGGTAAAATATGCGCTCAAAATCTGCATGATTCCTCTATTGTTCATCGAACATTAGTGTTTTTAGTGGTTCTGTGGCGCTAGAGTTTTTTATGTTATAACTGTTACATACTATCAAAATGTCACTTCATTAGCAGCGAATTTTAAATGCAAGAGACCAGCACGCAATTTGACTTTCGCTCAAGATCAGCTGTGTTGCAAAACATATGTGGGCTGGTTTACGGGCCTTGCTCTAGCATAGGAGCTCAACTCACGGCATACGTCAAATGTCTGCTAAATTAGAATGAATGGGAAGCAATGGCCCAAAATCCTCTGAAAATAGCTTGGTTTACAGCGGGTGACCCAAATCTAACCGACCTATAGCGCGGACTAAGTGAATTTGGTCCTAAGGTGTTTACATTCACCTGACCTAAAATTTGAATTGGTCGAATTTAGTCCTCGTTTGTTCGTAATAGCTGTCATTTAGTTTAGTTTTAATTCATGCACTGCGCCATTCTTTTCATGTGTCTGTCAAACATGATTACTTCAATGATTTTGCGTCAAACGTGAGAGATGCGAGCTTATATCCAACATACATACATATATTATTAATGGTCTTGTAATAATCAATTCTTAGATCGGGTGTGTTTACACGACCTATTTTAGCTCACTTTAAATTGCAGCGACTTTAAAGAAGAGAGGGTTGCTTGGAGGTACCTCAACTGAACCGAAGTCCAGAAGAGGGCCTACAGTGATGGCGAACCATCAACAGGGGCAAATCAACAAAAAAGAGAAGTGCTCTGGGAGCAAGGTACCCTAGAAATGGCTGTGAAGGCCCCTCGTCCAATTAGAACTTTCGGAAATTAGAATCTTCCAGAAATTTAGAACCAAGGGACTCAATGCATTGCACGTCCAGAAATTAGAACCGCTGGTTCTAATGTCTGACCATTTTTTGTTTTTTTCTTTTTTTCTCGCCCTAAAACGGTGAATCCCCATTTTCATTTTCATTTTCTTCGTGTATTTAGACTTGGAAGGGAAGCTACATGATTATGTGAGTAGTGGTTCAATTTGCGTATTTTGTTTGGTCAGTCTCCACGTGCAATTTAATTCGTGTAATTTTCCCATATTTGACTCGATTTGTTTTTGAAAGTTTCAGTGAATTACAAAGAATGTCATTTAAACGTAAAAAGAACACTTTATCTCTAGATACAAAAGTTACAATTACAACCAAATCGCCTAGCGCATGACTTCAATGTGTCTAAATCGGCTATAAGCTATATAAAATCAAAAAAAGATGCGATTTTAACTGCAGTTTCTTCAACTTATCAGGAATCTCGCAATAAATCTTTGCACAGTACCGAATATCCTGCAATGGAAAGCCGTCTTTACCAGTGGTTCTTAAATCAACGTCAAAAAAAAATTTTTACTTGTTTTAATACTAATGTTCTTCGAGCATTAGTAAAAAACCATGACACGAAGATAGAATGGTGAATTCTCGCTTCATCATCAAAATTAAATATTTGATCTGCTTGTTTCGAAAAAAAACAGAGCTTAACTCAAAAAAATAATGCAAAGTCATTCCTAAACTACCTTTTCTGGGTCCAACTTACTCATTAACACTCTTCCATCAATTCAAATCGAAACACAGATAGCCAAAACAACAGCAACACGCTGAAATACTACTATATACAATTCTCATCCTTCAAATGACACTAGTCCTGAAAACTCTTCGATATGTTTACCTATCGCCCATTAAAGGGGTTGGACACAACAATCATCACCGTCCTCATCATTATCATCATCATTTCCAGTGACGACATAGCCATTCGATCATATCATTCGACCAGGACGATTTTCCGAAAACCTTTGCAACCTGTACTCTTGCCCCAATTTTCCCCGACGATGATAACGGCAAACGTAACGGTGACCGATTTGTCTTTAAAGCAAACAGGATGAAATGCTATTTGTCCAAATATTTACAGAAGATAATTATAGCGTTCCATTTGAAAATTTCACGTCTTCATTTGCCGCGCAAGATAACATATCATTATATTAATTGGATGTGTAGGTTCAATCAGTCGCAGCAGGTTGTGTTGCACAGGTTTTCAATGTTTTGGTTACCAACACAATCGAGAAAGGATAACGAAGCGGTTGATTTTTAACGAGGGAGTGATGTTATTTTAGCCGACTGGAGAAATGGGTTAGGAAAGTGTTTTTGTTTGACGAAAGAGAGAACGGGTGAATTGGGGGAGGGTGCTGAGGAACATATCGTCTGATAGACATGTGCATTGTTGAAGTCTGGGCAGGAGAATGATTTGCAGGTTCTGGTTTTGAAATAGTCCGGAAGTTGTTCCACGGTTTTTTTCAAAGTGCCATATGTCCTTAGAATATTTTTATAAAATTATTAGTTTACATACACCTGCTAAACACATATATTCTTCCGTTTCTATGTTTTTTTCAGGCCTCCTTAGCCAGTCAGATGGAGGTTTCGAAGTTTGCTCTTGATCGCAGCTCATATCTAAGTTCGGCCGCTGGCAGCCTCTACGATACATCGAAAGCAGCCCAAGCAAGTGCATACAGTGCCTATTTGGATCCGACCGTCCTCACGAAAGCCTATTTCGATTCGAAAATGTATCAGGACCGAGCCGCCAACTATGCATTCGACATTTCGAAAATCTACGGAGCGCAACAGCAGCAACAACAACAGATGCATCAGCAGCAACAGCAGCACCATCACAACTTATTGAACGGTATTACGGGTCTATCTAGTGCTACTAACATCATTAACAACAATAATAATAACAACAGCAGCTTGGACGAACGAGAATCCACCCCACAACTAGACGTGACCAGTGGACCGGGAGGAGGCGGTGGTGCCAGTGGTGCTGGTGGTGGTGGCAGCAGTTCTGACAGCAGCAAGGTCCATCATTCACACCAGCAACAGCATCAGCATGGGCAACAACAGCCAGCCCAGCAACAGCTAATTTCAACCGCTGACGGGCAAATCGATGCGGTCGCTGCATACGGCGGTTACGCACAATACGGTCAAGGTGGCAGCACTGGTGATTTTCGACGGCCGCTCACAGTCATTTTTTGACCAGACAAGCATTAGACAGATTCAAGTGAAACCTCAAACGGCACGCAAATTGTACATTTGAACATTTCAATTAAAACATTCTTAATTCAATTCTACTCATAGCAAATCGATAATTTATTGTAAATGTGATCAATTGGCATAGACGTAATATAAAAGGACTCACGAATCGGGCCCCAAACTATTCATAGGCGTAGAGGCGAATAATTGCAATATTTCATCTCAAATGAAAAATGATACAGTAAGTTAGAGCAAAAAGCGACAACTCAAATTGATCTTCAGTCACCATTTGCTCCATCACTGTAACGATATCACGCAATTGAATCTAAGTAGATTATAATTATCATCATAGATGAAAGTTTAGTTCTTTATTTATTTAAAATATTTTTAAAAAAATGAGAAATGAAAAGCTAATTATTATGTGTTGTTAATGGATCGAATAGAGGATGAAGGAAAGTATTCTTGTTTCACGCCTGAGTGTTTGTTCACCAGATGTAATGCAGAAATCATAGTTACAAAACGGTTTTTCCAAAGTATCTACTTAAAAGCAAATACTGAAAAACGAAATCAAGTTGAATGGAGTAACACGAACAAAAAAATGCATGAACATTAAGTGATATTGTAAATGTACTACTCTATGGTCGTATACACAAAATTAAATAACAGGAAAAATAACGAAAATTGATAAGATTAATTACAAAAAAAAATATTAAATTGAAAAGTATTTGATAAAGTGGAAAATCAATTAGAATTATGAAAATAAGCAT
The DNA here is from genome assembly GCA_963978885.1 of Nemotelus pantherinus. Taxonomy (NCBI): domain Eukaryota; kingdom Metazoa; phylum Arthropoda; class Insecta; order Diptera; family Stratiomyidae; genus Nemotelus; species Nemotelus pantherinus. The sequence goes on along the minus strand of OZ022263.1, from coordinate 79,928,366 downwards.
AAATTAACGTCGACTATAATAAAAGAGAGAAGATAACTATCATAAATTGATTGAATTTTCATTTTCATTGAGGCGAAAAGACAAGAAAAGCTGAGACAGATTTTTACATTCATAATCAAGATGTGACGATAAAGCCATAGCAATTAAATAATTCGTGCCAGCATTTTTCTTTTTTCCGTTTTTAGTAAAGGATTCATCATTGAAATGAACGTAAGTTTTTCAACCAAAATCCTTTCATAAATTATTTTCAGCTGATATGAATCGATTCGAGAGAACTATCCATTTCAATCTTAATTAGGCTTAAATAAATATTAAATAAAAAATGATTTTCAGGAAGAGATGAACAGAGAAAACTGTCTGGCGTCAACACTATTCACTTAAAACAATGTTGGTTGAATTTTACCCTTATAATAGTAGGAAACTGGTTTCTTACTATTAAAGATGTAAGTTTACAAAAGTGCGTACAAAGAATATTTTACGTCTTAAATGTGTAATTTTTTTTTACGAGCAAATCGTGTAATTTTACCCTAAAAAGACGTAAATTTAGGACGGAAACGGATGAAATTTATTTATCAAAGGCTACTTTTTACGAGTTTTTTAGGGTAATAAGGGCAATTTATTCGAGAATATCCATAAAAATGTTTAAAAAAAAAACTATAATAAAAGCTGCGTTTTTTGCACTCTTGGGTGGGGTAAGCTAAGGTAAGTTTAGGTAACTTACCCTGCCCAAAAGTGCAAAAAACGCATATAAAATATGTTTTTTTTTTAAAAAATTAAATATAATTGACAAAGGCTATTTACAGGCCTAACTTTAAATGTCAAAAAAGGCGAGATTCCTATCAAATCAAGTAAGCAAAATATAAATATTTTTCTTGTCAAATACAAAAACATTTTGCAATTCCTTTAAATTTATAATTTATTTTAATTTGATATATACACTATATACACATTATATACATTTACTTACAGCACTTATTGCTACACTTCTATTTAACTTATAGCTACACTTCTAATTATCTTATAGCTACATACACTTCTAATTATCTTATAGCTACATACACTTCTACACTTGTTACACGAAAAGACTGACACTTAACTGCTGCTATTCAAAGCAAAGATCACGAAATATCAGCCTCGTTAAGTCTAGCCAAATCACCGTTTTTCGTCACAATGTTACATCAATAATAAGTCAAATTCGAGCAAATGATACAATTTTCCAGCTTTGGTGTAAATGAGAGTAGCGAATTAGTAAATTTACTTTCTTTTAGCTAAGGTTTACAAAACACTATTTATTATTCAGCTGATATGACGCAAAAGCAAAAAATGCACATCCAATGTGTAAAAAAACTGCGATTTGTTATGTTAAGCAAAAAAATGAATATATTTGCTTTTATCAAAGAATTAATTTTAGACCCACTTTTTAGAGTGTTCATCGCCGACTTCCAATATATGAAAAACTAGAAAATATATAATTAACTGATTTTAGCCTGTGCAAATGCATCAATACAGTAGAAACATGAATTATTGATAAGTAGCAGAAAATATTGTTTTGCTAAGATTTCACTAGATTTTAGGGTTTCAGTACCAAATGAAACATAAATAATTTACTTTTGAGGGAAACTGCAGTAATGATATTAAATCATACCTAGTAAGCTTTGGAGTCTACAATTTTACTTATTTTACTTATTATTTTATGTGGCTTTTGAAACTTAAACGTGATTAAAGCATATTATTACCTAATAAATGCAATAACTGCAGTAGATATCATACAACCATCATCAAAACATTAGTATTCAACACTCACCATGAAAGTATATTTAGTATGATACAAAATCATAGGAAGTTGGTAAGAAATCAGGCCAAAGCACTTAAGGTTTAATATGCAAAAAACATAAAATAATGGAAATAAAAATTAAATAGCGCATAAATACACTGAAAACGCATTGTCTTCGGGGCATATATTGCTGTATTGTGAATGTGGCATCTCATTGAAACTGACATTGAGTAGTTTCATTGACAGCTAAAATAAGTCTGGCGAAATATTCAGCGTAAAATTGAGCTGGTGGTGGAAGAAGTATCATAACTGCAATATGACTCAAAACGACGCCGATTGGATTTATGAGAAGTTTAAAAAAAATCATTACACGGGAAAAAATCTTCAGTACATAGAAACTTCTAGAAAGACAGATTTTCGAAGGAAATTCTGCTTTGACTAAAGTCATGGCTTGTGAGTATCTAAAAAGACGAATAGCCATAAAAGCTCATTTTAAGTATGAGATCTGAGCCACGATCAAGCACTGACCTGACAACAGACATATACAAAATTGGTCAAAACCCACACTGGGCGCAATGAAATATTATGTTTGAAAAGCATCCTTAGTATTTTATCAAACATGTACTTATTGCTATATCAAAAAAATATTATTTTTAGTACTACTAACAAATATCAAAACTGATGAAAAACTAATCATTACCGTAAAAGTACAAATTCAAAGTTAGATAAGGACAATGACAGAAAATTTGCGCAAGTTTATAAAAAAGCATTGAAAGACATGTTCAATTGTCTTTTCTATGAGTTTATTTATATCTAAGATTTACATTTACAGCCAATTTCATTATTTGTTCATGTTTTTCTTTCTGCTATAAGCTCGAATTTCAGCTGTTACACCTTTCATTAAATTTTTCCCAACCGTTTCGTTGACCGTACCACTGGCTTTCGTCTACAATGTCGAACAATTTTCGAGTGATTTGGCAGCTTTTTAACATTCTTTTAATGGCAGCCCAACATCTTTCTATTGGCCTGTGTGCATCGTGTGGGTTCATAAGTTTTTCAACAAAATTCACATTGTTATCCTTACACCATTTTATTGTTCATTGAGGATAATGAGCAGTAGCTAAGTCAGGCCAAAACAATGTAGATCTGCTACGGTCATTAAAAAATTGTAGCAGTCTTTTTTGCAGTCATTCTGTCTTTTTTGCAGTCATCTAATTTGACACTGATTTTCTGCTTCTGCGAAAAACGGCTTAGGTTTCTTTTCACATTGACATATGACTTGCCAGATTAACACTTTACGTTATTGTTTTCTCTGAGTCAATGACATCCTTTATATTTTCTGTTGAGTAATAATGTAGCTCAGGTAACGTTGAAAACCTATATTTAAAATTTGACTCAACATCCATCACTATGCAGCATTCATTTTTGGTTAACATTTTCGTACATAATTTCATTGACCTGGAAATTGCAACATTGTAAGCACTGTGCAAAGGATTCAGGAAAAATATAATATTAAGACTAAAAGAAACAAAATGTGAATAAAAAACTAGCATTATTCACATTTTGTTTCTTTTTAATCTTATTATTATTTTTTTTCCTGAATCCTTTGCACAATGCTCTTTAATGTACCCACTTTCTTCTTTTAGCAATATCTCGGATAAAAGCACTATTATTTTTAGAAATTTGCCTATCCTGCAACACTTTTTTGTCAATTTCTCCAAATTTTTTTTGTACCTGATATCTACTGGTCTTTTAATTCTTTACTTTTTATTCTTATTGCTCCTTGCACCGTCCATTTTTAGGTGCCGGTCAGCCTTGCGATAACCGAAGATGACTAATTTTTGTTTTGTGCCCAAATGCGCGAAATCTTTTCACCAACTACTTCTCTGGTTGACGGCATTGTTAGAACTGAATAAATTATTTAAATTTCAACCCCTTTGATATACTTTTTAAACTGAAAAGAAATTTTTGAATACCTGTATCTCATCAAAAAATCAAATTTTAATGGTAATTGCCTTAATATAAAATGGAACAGAATTTTCTGGGGCAGTTCTTATGTACCTGACAATTTTTCTCAGCGCCGGCTCAAAAAATATCCAGGTTTGAATTATATCTAAGCAAAATGATTTCCCTCTCATTTCAAAATTAAAGGGATGGCCAAAGACGCGGTGCGTGTTACAGTGCTGAAGATTCTATTAATTTTAACTATTTGAAACTCCTTTTTTCTTTATTCATCCTCTTAAAAATTCCTCCGCCACCTCTTCTGATATATTTCTGGATGAAGATTTTGTCACCACAACTAAAGGTACTGCTGAGCTATTTGCTCATTTTGCCCGTGCATTTTCCTACCCAAAAAAACTTTCTCATCCACATGTTACTTTCTCATCTGCCTCGTGTTTGCACTAAACCTAGCGCACTCTCTTTGTTTCGCTCTAACCCTTTACAAGGCAAATACTCAACGATTTGGCTTCTAGGTCCGTTTCTGGCTCCGATGGTATTCTATGACTTTAAATACTAACAAAGTCACTATCTTCTTCACTTTCTTTACACCTTCCCATTATCTTCAACATCGGCATCTCAACTGGCATTTTTCCTTCTGAGCGGAACTCCACCAAAAGTTTCCTTATACTCTAAGCAGATGATTCTTCTTACATTAAGCTTCATGAAGCTTCTTGAGAGAGTTGTCTATAGTTGAATATATCCTATATTTGAGCCATTTCTAGTCGGTGAGCCACATTGATTTTGTCAAAGGCAAATTTATCGCTTCTAATTCAGTATCATTCACCAACACTATTGCTACTACTATCGATCAGCAAACATAGGTGAATGGACTCTAAACCGATTTTTCTAAAACGTTTGACTCCATCAACCATATGCTTTTTCTTTTAAGACTAAAAAAACATGGTTTCTATGCTGCCCTACTAAGCATAACGTTTTATCCGCTTTTCTCATTTTTAGCTTAACACTTGATACTCTATTACATCATTCTACAAAATTTGAAGAACCTATCTTTTGTGGAAGTATGTTAAAATCAATATTGAAAAATGCACTCTCAATATATCTCCAGTACAAATAAAAACACAAATCATTGAATAACTCGAAAGTACTAAAATGTAGATAGAACGTTTATGCTTAGTAGCGCAGTATGGTCCGCTGCTCTCCTGGTTTTCTTCATTCATTTATGAATGTACTTGTATTGCAACTGTATTTTGCTGCCTTCTATTTTACTTCAGGTTTTCCGCAAGGATTCATCCTTGATCCCTTGTTGTTCCTTATTTTCATTAATAATCTACCGCTTCTCATAAAATCAAGTTTCTTTCTATATGCGGATGATCTTCAAATATTTAGAGTAATCGATTCAGTCAAAAACTGCTTACAGCTCTAGATTAACCTCCGCACTCTAGGCAGCTGGTGTTTTGCGAACTATCTTACGCTGAATGTCTCAACATGTTAACAATTGTCATTCACATGTAAAACCTCCTCACTAGGGTTTTTTTATGTTCCGTTTTTGGCACTTCTCTTGATATCAAATTAAATATCAAGGACCTCGAAGTAAGTTTCGACACTAAAAAAGTCCGACACCTTTTGCATATGACCGCCAAGGCACCCAGGTTTTAGGGTTTTATAGCTAAGTACTAAGTATATTGCAAATGTCTCCATCTGTTCCAATTTGTCTTCCTCTTTTGCCTGCAGAATACTGTTGCCAAATATGGTGCCCATATTTTATGGCTGAGTTACAGCCAATGCAGCCTACTGCAGACAACGGTGGTCTACCGCAGCAAACAAAATCGTCTGGTTACACTACAACGCACCGAAATGCCAAAAGACCGACGACAATTTTCCGATTACAATTCAATTAGTTGTTGAAATCGAAATTCAAACGATTTCACTCACTAAGTTGACGTAATGTAATTCAATTTTCAATTCAAATTCAAATCAAAATTCAACTTTTCACCGTCGAAATCATTTCAACTTGAACAGCGCTCGGCTGGGCTTAGCTGCGTCGTGTCGATGTCGAATGTGTTCACTACTTTGGAAAGCCCATATGATCAACTTTTCGGACAGTTTCGCTGCGCTGAACCGTAAGCACCATTGTAGTGTGCTTCAGCGGTTAAATACTTCCTTGATACGGTTGAATCTTCACAACGCAAGTATACTTGCACTTTTCTTTTCAAATTTAATTTTCATTGGTGTAGATACAGTGCGAGACTTAAAGTGTTGCAAATTCCATCCCAGAAATCACGAAGACTGTTTCTCGATGAGTGCCTTCTATTCAAACTGCATTACCGTCTTAGTCCATCTGGCCTCCCAAATCAAGTTTCCGTTCGGATATTGGATCGGTCAGAGAGATCCACGTTAGAGTTTAATTTTTTTTCGCACGGATCGAACCGCTCTTACGTTTACTGAGGCAGCATAATGATTTCAGATTAAGTCCTCCACCACCGATCTTGTCACTTTTAAAAACCACCTTAAAATTTTCTGTATTGTTAATAATTTCTTTTTAACTCGTCTTAGTGATTTTATAATTCATTATAATACAATTTTTAAACCAACCTGTTTATACTCTTTGTAATACGGAAGTGCATCAGATTTAAATTCAATGATTTGATACAGATTGAGATCGTCTGCACAAAGTAGTTGAGGTATATTTGTTAGAAAGAAGTAGACCAAAATGGCTACCTTGTGGAACACAAGAGCTGGCAAATATATTTTTTACAAAACACTTTGAAAGTTCGCAATTTTATTCAATTATGGAGGAAGGAACTGAGCCAGCTAAGTAACGATCTACCAAGTCTGAACATTTGCAGCATTAGGATCAGGATAGAATGGCCAACTGCGTAAAAAGCTTTGGTTAATTCAGCGTAGAATGCGTCAGTTTGCTAGCCTTTCTCCATTTTGCACAGAACGTGATCAACAAATGAACTAAGTTTATCGTAGGCAACTTTCTTAAACAGTTTTGAAATGGAAGGCAGAATGGCAATATCTTTATAATATCCCATACAGCATCTATGAAAATGTCCAACAGGATAGGAAGACCCCAGACGAAAGTGATCTGTCAAAGAATATATGCAGAGCAATTATTAGCTGCTCTAGACATTTACGCAAGAAAGCCGGTTTACGATGATCCGGACTAGGGCCATTGTTATAATCGAGGTCTAAAAAGCTTTGCGTATTTCTTCACGTGATATGATTATGTGGTTGACAAAAACTCTTGGCGCTGAATCAAAAGGAGAAACGTGTGGGTTAAATAGGTATAGTGCATCAAAAACTTTCTGAATTTTTTCGGTCAATAAATCGCAGTATATTCATATAAATGTAAACATGTATATGCATATATATTTGAAATATATATATATATATATATATATATATATATATATATATATATATATAGAATAAAATGTATATATATATATATATATATATATATATATATATATATATATATATATTTAAACAAAACGAGATTTTCAGATTCTAACGTTTGAATATCACTGTTGGAAAATATCGTGATTTTTTCAATAACCGGTGAAATGATGATGAATCAATGCGATTTTAAGCAGTAATTTTTAATCATTTAGCTATTTAGGGGAAAAGATGTGATGAACAGAGCTTAATTTAAAAGTACAAAATAGAAGGATAACAATAACTTTATTTTCAGCAGTCAGAAATAATTCGAATATCTTCGAAATGAACATTAAATTTCGTAAATATTTATCTCACCAGATTTTCATGAAGTATCTGAATATGAAGTTTAAAATGTATTACATCGTATCATATATAATATAAAGACAGCTATAGCACAAAGGAGTCAATAGAAACCATCACATCAGATACTCGAACACGGAAAAAAATTTTAGGATATTTTACCCAATTTTATGTATATTTTACCCAATTTTATGTATTTTATCTATAGGAGATAGTGTATAGGGCATATATGGACAGTGACCATTTATAGTATATTTAGACATAATTGCATAGTAGAACGCTATGAGATATTTTAATATAGTTTTATGACTTAAGTTTGTATAAGCTATAGGACTTTCGTCTCAGAATCTTGGTGAACGTAGAGATACACGATAGTATTTCTTACCATAACGTATTTGATAACATACAAAATTATCTAGATTCCAATAACTAAAACATGTTAAGCTTAATAATAATAACTAAAACATGTTTCCTTGAACAAATTGCCAGTAAGCATAGCCTCAATTGCCAATTAGCGTAGTCACTGCACTGCATCGTTTATGCCGCGTTTACACGTATGGCAAATGTTGGCGAGCTGAGTGTGTAAATGGTCACCTTGTATATTCTCGCCTGGTTTTTTACATGCGAAGACATGGAGGGAAGTTATTTGACAAGTTCGCCGACGAAACGTTCGCCATATGCGTAAACGAGGCATTAGACTAATTTTTAAAAACACTGCACAGTGCATCAGATGGCATTTGTTTAACAGTAGCTTACCGGGCAATAGCAATTTAAATTTGGATGATAATTTGGTTCGTATTATCAAAGTGAAAATGGACGAGAAATTCTCGAGCAAGTGCGAGAAATATCATTTTTACATGTCAAAAGAGAAAAAACAGAGAAAAGAAAAATACATGACTCCTTTCAATGTGTACACAGCTTCGGCGCTGCACTACACTGCATCGCAGTGTGTTTCTGGCTTCAAACTTTATTTATTTACATACAATGTGCAACGTAATATAAAGACTTCACAGCATAACATGAATATGAGTTATATTGAACAGCGAACCAAACACCGAAAACACCAACTTATGTTGATCACTACACACACCAATATACGATGTAAAAAAAGCAATTCAAATAAGTAAAATTTTGCTTTGTGGCATATGAAACTTCTATTATAGAATAGGAGACAACACTTAGAACGTAGATACAACATTAACCAAGAAAATTTTTCTCAGTGTATATAGGATATGGACCATCACGTCAGATATATAAGATATGAAAAATTAATGATAGCATTTCTCAGTGCAATCTTCAACAAGAGCCTTATGTGTGATGACTGCATCGGAAGCTATAGGGGTGGAAAACTCTGCCAGCATCTCTTTTCATTCAGACAAAATTACTCTATGAATTTCATTTTGATCACATAACTGTCAATAAAGTTGCAGACATAGACAAATTTTGAAGATTGATGTCCGAAAAATTTCGAAATTTAAGAAAAATGAACCAGTACCGAAATCAGAATTATATCAAATATTGTTTTGTGTCTTAATTAAGTCACTCCGTGAATTGCACTTCAACTTGATGGCTCAATCACTACTTATAGTAGTAGAAAGATTTTTTAGAATCGTCCAACAAAAAAAAATCTTAATTTACTAAATCAAAACGTTATTTAGCTATATTCATTGCAACAAGATTGCAATTTGAAAAATTATAGATCTTGCGGTGAAAAATTGGCCAAAATCATCGTAGCTAACAATTCTATCCGAAATTTTCAACTATCATATGACTCAATCAGAAGCGATAGCGGAAAAAGTGTTTGTTTTTATTAACATATACCGATTTTTTATATACATAAATATTTCCTGAAAATTTCATTCTGATCGGATCACGCACTCCTGAGATAATTTTACTCTCAAAATTCGACTCACATACAAGTTCCAAAAGCATAGGTCAGGAAAAAAATCATAGCTATCGAAATTACAGCAAGTGGAATGATGGCTAACAAAATCATAAGTATCTAAATCACAGCTATCAAAGTCACATAAAAATATCACTGCGACCAGAATTGCAGCGAAGGAAATATCAGCGAACAGAATTACAGTTTTTGCTGTCTCTGAAAGTTTCGATCACCAGGATTTTTCCCTGTGAATTTTTGCTGTAGTTTTTTGTTGTGTCCTCGTTCTTGGTGATTTTCTTCTCTGAGATTTTGTTCGCTAGCATTTCGCTCGCTGTGATTTCATTCACCGTGATTTTGAATCAGTTGTTTTACATTCATTATAAATTCACTGTGAACCATTGGTTTTTCATTCACTGCGCAAAATATTTTAAATTAATATGCCAGCTAAAAAATATTTGCTAAGCATTGATATTCAGTGAACATTTTAAGCCACTCTACATAATTACCATATGCGTAAATGTGTAACAAAATAAATTTGAACACAAAAGATAAATAAAATTTAGATGGCCTTGTACGACATGCCCTTTGCCTCGGCGGCTTCTCTTTCAACTTTCTTTTTGCCTTACTTCTATCAGTACGTTTTTGTTTAAAAAAAACTTGTCTTTAAATTAAAATCTTTGGTTTAAAATGAGGAACCCTCAAAAATTACATCAAAGCTTTGCTGAAAAATTATGATTTTTGCACTTATGTACGTCTTTTCTCAAGAATAGTTTGAAAAATGTCGCTGGGTCTTGGTTTGTTTTTAAGTAAATGGGTAAATTGAAAATAAATAAAAACTTCATGAAATTGTAGTTGACTGTATTCTAAAGCCAACAAAAACCAACGAGAAAAAATATTAAGCTGCAGCTGAGAGAAAGGTACATTAACATAGACAGTTTTCTATGTGATTTGGGGGCCACCAGCTTTCTCCTTAAGACATTAAATATACTATTTTCGAGTCAAATTCTTAGATTTTTATTACAAATTCATAATATTATCGAAAATTTGAAGGACCTGTTAGTACACCTTCTATGTAGATAAGCGTTAGTTTTGATTTTTATGTTATTTTTAATTTTTGTTATTTTTTAAATATTATTTCGAATTTAATAAAATTATATATTAATTTTAATTACATCGATAATATTATGAATTTGTAATAAAATAAATAAATGAATAAATAAATAAATAAATAAAAAAAATATAAATAAATGAATTCATAGAGCAAATTTTTTATGTGTGAATTATGTGCTGATATACTATAAAGCTTAGAAGAGAAATCGATGGAGATGCTGAGCGAAATATTAAGACATGAAATTAAATCATCATCATCAACGTGGCACAACAGCCCGACGTCGGTCCTTGGCCGCCTGGATCGATCTCCTCTAATTGTCTCGGTTACGTGACCGCGTCCTCCAATCTTGGAACCCCAATACTTGTTCGGCGTCCGCATACACTGAGCTCTCCCAACGAGCTCTTGGTCTTCCTCTTGGCCTCGCTCCGTCGAATCGTCTTGCGTTCATGACACGTTTTGGCATGCGATCGTCATTCATGCTTTGAACGTGCCCAGCCTACTGTAACCGTTGTAATTTGACAATTTTGGAGACTTCCAGCTCATCGTAAAGTTCGTACAACTCATTGTTGTACCGAATGCGCCATCCATATCGGTCGCGGATAGCCCCAAAAATCCGCCGTAGAGCTTTCCGTTCGAAGGTGTCGATCATATTTTCGGAGGCTTGGGTCAGGGTCCATGTTTCGCAGCCAAAGCACAGCACAGGTCTTATGATCGTTTTATAAACGCGGAGCTTAGTCTTTCTGTGCACATATTTCGATTTCATAATGGGGAGGACCGAGAAGAAAGTCTTATTTGCTAGTTCTATCCGTCGCTTGATTTCGTCAGTTTCGTTGGCGTCACTCGATAGATTGCTACCCAGGTAAACGAAGTTGTCCACGAATTTGATGCAAAGGCCCTTACGTTGATGGTCGTGTGCGCTGGCGTCCTTGTCCTAGATTGCATCATAACTTTCGTTTTGTCCTCGTTGATTCGTAGTCGAACTTCCTTTGCTGCGGTGTAAAGTCCAAGCAGAAGTTCTTCTGCATGTCATCCGCGTACGCTGCCAATTGTGTCGACTTAAAAAGTAGCATGTCACTGGTGTTTAGGCTCATTGCCCGAATAGCGAACTCAAGTGTCAGGTTGAAAAGCATGGGCGCTATTCCATCGCCCTGCTTCAGGCTACCCAGAATTTCAAAAGGATCCGTCAATCTGTTCTGGATCCGGACTTGCGAGACGGAATTGGTCATCGTCATCTTTATAAGTCTCACTAATTTGGCCAGTATATCAAATTGCAGCATGGTGTTATATAGAGCGTCTCGGGTGATGCTGTCATATGCTTGTTTAAAGTCGACAAAGATTTGGTATACGTCGGCGTGGTATTCCCAGCACTTGTAAAATTAGCTTGACCGTGCAGAGCTGGTCGATTGTGGAGCGACCAGATCTGAAACCGCCTTGATACTCGCCAATGATTTCTTCCGCGAACGGTTTAATCCTACACTCCAGGATTTTTGACAGGATTTTGTAGGCCGTACAGACTAAGGAGATGCCTCTGTAATTCTCACACCGCAGTTTATCTCCCTTTTTATGTATGGGACAGATGATGCTTCTGCGCCAATCATCTGGGATCACCTCAATCTCCCATATTCGCAGCAGTAGTTGATGTAGCGCACTTAATAAACCCGCCCCACTAGACTTGAGTAACTCAGCTGGTATCTCGGCAGCGCCCGGCGCTTTGTTCCTTTTCAGTGAACGCAAGGCGAGATAAACTTCTTCTACTGTCGGGGATTGTGTGGATGGGGGTTGACCAACGGTATCGTCATGGAGCTCAGCTTCTGCTGCTAGGGTGTTTGATGGTGGATTCAGAAGCTCTTCGAAGTAGGACGCCCATCGTTTGCTAATACTTTCGGTGTCGCTGATAATACTTCCATCTTTGTCCTTACAGAGGCTAGTCCTGGGTTGGTAGCCATTTTTGATAGTGTTTACTAGTCTGTACGCTTGTCTGGTGTTCTCACTCACTAGGTTTACATTAATGTTCGGCAACTGCTCGTCAAAGTATTTCCGTTTCTTACGCCTAATTATTCTATTGGATATTCGCCGTAGCTTGTCATATTTTTCCTTTTTGGCTCTGGTTGCACGTTGGACCCATGGTCTGTAGGCCTCGTTCTTTGCGTCAAGTGAGTTTCTGCATTCTTCGTCAAACCATTCATTTCGCGCTCGTCGGGCTTTGTATCCCACAACGTTTTCTGCCACATTCTTGATTGTATTTTTGAGCTTTTCCCAGGACTCGTGGACACCTACGTTGCTGGAGTCTCGCAGCATTGGTGAAATTCTTTCCTCAAGCGTGGTCGTATATGCCTGAGCCGTATAATCGTTCAGCAAATTCTCAACCGCGAAGATTTTGGGAGAGCTGAATCTCGATTGGTGTACTGAGGAAATTCTGCACCGGTATGTTGTTTTCACCAGGAAATGATCGAAGTCACAGTTAGCTCCGCGGTACGACCGAACATCCATCACACTTGACGCCCATCTCTTGCTAATAAGGACGTGGTCGATTTGATTGACGGTATGTGCGTCTGGAGAATTCCAGGTCTGCTTGTGAATGCGACGGTGTGGAAAGCAAGTTGAGCTTACAACAAGGTTCCTGCTGCAAACGAAGTTAAATAGAGCCGACAATATTTGATTTTTCAAAATCATTCTTTTTCGTTTTGGTGCCAATGCCGAAAATTAGGTCTTAAACAGCACTTGATTGTGAGAGCCCTTTTACCATTTCAATTTTTTCGAGAGCAATAAATTTTAAATTAGAAATGAAAAACAAGTCATTCCATTGAGGTTAAATATAAACACAGAATTTTTTAATTTTTTAACATAATAGATACACAATATTTTTATGGTAAGAATCAGCTAGTCAATTAATTACTTTATTTTTTTAATGCCGATAGGTAGATGATTTTCATTTGAATTTTAGTTTTATTTTCTTTACCTATTAATTTCAATCCTTATCTACATAGCCCTTAATTTTTTATAAAATAAATGCTATGTAACGCTTAATAAAAATATAAAAATAAATTATTTCATTTTGCACGTTTATCCAAAAATAATGTTCTTATAGTTTTTTATTTTTTATTTTTTATCCAGTTCAGTACCAAAGATATACCATAACCTGCTATCAGCTTCAAATGCAATGGTGCAAAAGCAATCCCTTGATCAAATTATTATAATATCACCATATTTTGAAGTTTTGAAATCAATCTACCCTACAAACATATTTTATTTTATTATATTAATCAATCTTGTGGCCATACGCTCACTGAAAAAAACCTATTCAAATCATATCAACTACCATAACTGACCAACCAATTACAAAGAGGCACAATAAAAAAAGAGCACTAAATAAAAAGGCCCAGCCAAATGAAACATCGAATGTATCAAGCACCACTTGAAATTGCATTCGTCCCCAAGATCAAGTACCTCCTTTATAGTCCAGTCCACATAACTTTCGCTGTGACACACGTTGAGCTAAGTACCGCTACCACACCACCACGACCACCATTTACCATATCCGAGCGACCACTTCAATTACTTAATTTCTCCCAAACATTGAATCCACTTGCATCGTTCAATCCATCCGAATCCTAATTCACAATTTCCCGAGTAAAAAATTTCGCAATCGAGGCCGAGTCATTAAATTAATCTGCGCGAAAGGACACTAATTTTTGCAAAACTCCAAAACAACATCGTGACACACCCTTGTAGCTATTTCTTCTTTTACCAATGATTATGTTGACGGTGTTTTATGATTATTCTGGTGGCAGTGATGATGGTTGTTTCATTGCCTTTTTAATTAGACGACGACAGTGATGGTTAATAACTTAATAATCGAATGATGAATGGATTTCTTGTAAGACTAAGCTTCCGGAAAATACTCTTCTAATTCTAATTTGCACGAAGAGCGTAAATGATTTCGTGCCCTAGTCGTATGCATGCACCAGAGAAGATGTATAGGTGTGAAGATGATTTTTTGCTCAGAATGAGTTTATTTGAAATTGATGGAAGGTGTTAAAAATATCACCAATTAAAAATCCGAGAGAAATTTGATGTTAATTAGATGGGGATTCGGTGAAATTATGTAATGGAATGTGTTTTAAATGCCCAGACATCATTTAATCAGCTTTAAATTAGGAAATGGAAGTGTAACTCAATATAATTCATATTTGCAGCAAGGACACTTTTCATTTATCATCCACCAAAGTGTATTCGAAAAAAGGCAATGAAATCGGTTAAATGCATCAAAATAAACTCGATTCCCCGTCGAGACTCCGAAAATTTCGGTTTCGAATAAGTAGTCCGAATTACTACAGGGCTACTTTTCAGCGAAGCCAAAAACCACAAAACCGATTAGGCCTGTGTAATGTGTCTTGACTGCAATAATCGGTTCATTCGAAAAATGAGGTTTGCATATGCAGTAGGTAAGAATCTTGAATAAGCACTGCACAGTAGATGGACATATAAAAGTTTTGTTGTTAGAGAGAATATAATAATAATAATAATTTTATTGAATTCGTTTAGGTGTTGTGTGGTTAGGGCATCCAATCCCGAGATTTCGGGATCTCGAGATCCCGACACATTTTGGATATTTTCGGGATCCCGAATTTTTTATCGGGACTACCGTGATTTGATAATTAGTAAAGTTTCGTCATTACGACATGAGCGAACAACCCATAACTTAATGCTAAAAGAAATATCGTTTTACGAAAACGGGGGCGCTAAGAGCTCATTATTAGAACTGGCTTATGATTACATGCTTAAAAAAGTGTAGAACTCGAAATATCATTTTCAGCAGCTGAATATACGTATGTAGTTTAAATTTTGAAACTCTTGACGAATTATATTTATTAAGAGCAAAACGAATCAGCAGTTTGAATCAATCAATATTATAACTTATCACTTGTTTCATTGACAATCAATATTTTTTTGTAATTGATATGTAAACAACTAAAAAAAAATAATGCATATTTATTATATTACCGTAACATCCGTTATGCTGATTAAATGTAAATTTGTTTGTCAATTCAACTAATGTCAATTCAACTGATTTTATAATTAACTATCATGACCAAATGAGGAGAAATTATTGGACAAAAAGATAAGAAGAAATTAGATCATAAAATTAAATTAGATGCAATTATAGATTAAAGTTTTACTTGCTAGCACCCATGCACATATGTACATGAATTTAACATTATAAATAACTTAACTTACGGTTTTATGTATATATATTTTAAATAAAATTTTTATTTAGTACGAATAAGCCAATATATCTGTTTAACGAACAGCAGCATGGTTTTCGGAAAGGACGTTCTACCACTACCAACCTAATGGTGCTGGTTTCCCATGTTCTTTGTAAAATGGAGAAAGGTGATCAAATTGACGCTGTCTACACTGACTTTAGCAAAGCATTTGACCGTGTTGACCACTCCATTTTGATTTCCAAGCTACAGCAATTCGGAATTGCCGGTTCTCTACTAAAATGGCTTAGCTCTTACCTCCACAACCGCTCACAACATGTGAAATTCCAAGGGCTTATTTCTAAAAAAATTCATGTCAATTCAGGTGTACCTCAAGGTAGTCATCTTGGCCCTTTACTTTTTAATATTTTTATATCAGACTTGTCAGAGGTTTTATCTGATGTGCCTCATCTACTCTATGCGGACGACCTGAAAATTTATTATACTATAAAGTCGTCTTCAGATGCCAGCTTTTTTCAATCAAAACTAAATTCCCTCGAACATTGCTGCAGCGTGAATAACCTACCTCTCAACATCGCAAAGTGTCATGTAATTAGCTTTTCTAGAAAAAGTACGCGCGTACATTATACGTACCTTTTAAGCAATACGGCACTTAGTAGAGTGGACAATATTTTAGACCTCGGTGTGGTGCTTGATGAAAAGCTCCGCTTTAATTTTCATTACGACAAAATGATTTCTCAAGCAAGTAAACGACTTGGCTTCATTAAGCGACGGGCCAGGGAGTTTCAGAACCTTTGGGTTACAAAATCACTTTACACCGTGCTCGTTCGCCCTCTTCTTGAGTATGCTTGCATTATCTGGAACCCAGTTTTCGAAATTCACAGCCAGAGATTTGAATCTATTCAGAAGCAATTCTTGCTATTCGCTCTTAGAGGTCTTTACTATCCAAGTGATTTTAGCAATTTACCGTCGTATGAATTTCGCCTTAGACTTCTAAACTTATTATCTCTTGCATCCAGAAGATTAATGTTATCTGCCTGCTTCAGTTTCGATGTCATTAGAGACGCTGTTAATGTCGACTATATACAGAAAAGATTTGTGCTTAATCAGCCCTTGAGAGTCACTAGATCCCGACGAATGCTAGTTGAATATAAGCATAGCACCGCATATGCTGATAATGAGCCAATTAACAGATGCTGCAAAATATTCAACAGTATGAGCCAACACTTTTCCCCCACGATATCCAAAGTGTCCTTTAAAAATAGAGTTACCAAGGCTCTCTTATCCTACCCTCCCTAGTCTACCGGCCTAGTATCTTCTTATGACTTAGGACTATTTTCATAATTGTTTAATTAGATAATTAATTAAATTCGTTTTTGCGTTTTGCGTATTTAATATTGTGACCTACATGTAAATTAGCTTTGTGTATTTATTTATCGAATGTTTATATATTTATATTATATTTGTTTGTATTTTATACCTATTTTAAACCTGTTTTTTTTTCTTTAAATTTGTCTGGTTTGTTTTTATGTTTTATATTTATTTCATATATATGTATTATTATTATACCTTGTTTGGTAAATAAATAAATAAATAAATTCCGAAATCGCGGGACTATCTCGGGATTCCGAAAACTCTAATCCCGAATTTTCTGGACTTCCATTTCAATCTCGGGATTAATGCCTTATGTGTGGTACAATATATTAAGGTTAGTGTTTAGACAAAGTCTTTACATTTAAATTTTGATTTTAAATTAACTTTCTTTCAGAAAGTTTTCTTGCGTGGTGCTTAGTGTAGTAATATAGGAAAAACAAGCTTAACCTAACTTAAATAAAATTTTAAAAACTAAGATTCATGACTTAAGCCAGCTGCGTATACAGTAACTGTCGTTACAAATTATCGATCAGAGGTGCAACCAGAGGATTATTGGATGTTCTGCATTTGTTGAGAAATTTTTGGGTCAAGTGTTTAGAGATATCCAGTACTTTCTTGAGCTTTGCTGAAGCGTGCAGCCGATTGATTGAGTAATAAAAGGGTTTGTTAAGAATAATTTTTAAACATTTGTTTTGTTATATTTGCAGACTTTTGATATGTGATATTGCACAATTACTCCATACAGGGAACCCATAGAGAATGATTGGCTGCATTGCGCACTTAAAAACAAGCAGTTTGCTCGCAGTTGAGAGACTGGATTTCCTATTAATAAGCGGATAGGAGTAGTAAATGCTTTTCAAAATTTTCGACTTTATTGCTTCGACACGAGCGTGAAAAGTAAGTTTCTGATCAAGTTGGATGCCCAGATATTTAATGTCCTTTTCCCAGGAAATGGTGGTCTCAGGATATTTACCTGGGGATTCGGCAAGTGTCTTAATGCTCGCTTTTTAGTGAAGTATATTGCCTGAGTCTTATCGGAATTAATTTTTATTTACCATTTGATGTAGAAATTATTAATAATTGAAAGCTGTTGTAGCAGAGTGCTAATTATCACATCTGGACGGTGGCCACTAGCAAATATGACGGTGTCGTCTGCGTACATGGTGATGTGGCATTGGGGTGCTTTTTCTAAGTCGGGCATATAAATGTTGTAAAGAGTGGGGCTTAAAACTGACCCCTGAGGAACTCCGGCTGGTATTACGTATTTATCGGAGAAAGATTTGGATTTAACTGAGAAGGTCCTGGCCGAAAGAAAGGATTGGATAATCTTGCACAAGTAAACAGGAATAGAAGATTTTATAAGCTTATATATGAGTCCGTCATGCCAAATAGTGTCAAATGCTTTCTCGATGTCTAATGCAACTAAGCCTGTAGATCTTTTATGATTGAAGTTATTTTGCACATATTTGACTACTCTTCACAGTTGATGCGTTGTAGAAAGCTTGGGCTGAAAACCGAATTGAAAATAAGTATTGTTGCAGACGACTCAATGGGTAATCGGATTCTGGAAAGCATAATTTTCTCAAATAGTTTACTTAATGACGGCAATAAGCTTATTAGACGATAGCTCCTAGGTTGCTTAGGATTTTTACCAGGTTTTAATATTGGAACAACATACGAATTTTTCCAGGCCGAAGGAAAGTGTCCATATTTTAGGCAGATGTTGAAGATATAAGAAAGCATGGCAATTGCCTTTCTAGGAAGATTCTTGGGTAGATTATTGGGCAATCCGTCAATTCCACGGGAGAACTTTAATTTTAAGGTTTTCAAGATAGAACGAATTTCGGACGGTTAACAGTAAGAATTTGGGTGGAAATCATATGGTTGGACATTCAGATTGGAGATTTCATTGCTGACTATATAAAAAAAACTCTAGCGCACCTGAACCGCTAGAAACACTAATGTTCGAAGAACAGTAGAAGAATCGTGCAGGTTTTGAGTGCATATTCCACCACATGTGCTGCTTATTACGACCAAATTGTTTCAAATGCCACGTTTTACTTTGGTCTCAAGAATGCATTATAACTCATATGGTGGAAGATTTCAGATATTACCACTGGCATGAATTTCAACGTTTATGAGAGCAAAACACGGGTTAATTATATTCGTTATCAGTTGCTTATTTCACATAATTTTGAAAGCAGCATCTCATATAACATCAATGAAGAAAATGCTCAGTGCCTGCAGCACTGTAACTGAAGTTGGTGTTTGGGGCTGCGATCCGAAAAATTTGCAGAACTTTGCGAATCGCAACATTGATTATTTATTTTAATTGTAAATGTTTCCGGTATGAATACTAACTGTAAGCGTTTATTGATACAAAAGTAGCACAACCGACTCGTGCTGGCAACCTTCTGCCAGTATCAAAGCCAAGAATATATCACATCTGCTTCACGTTGTTATATAACATTCGAAGTTAAAGGAGTATAAAGAAATTTAGAGTTACCTGCAGCGAGTTTTTTCAAATAATCGAAAACTTAATATTTGCTGTTTATTGTCACTACAATATCATTACCATTTGAAAATTCTACGATAAAACCGCTTAATAAAGATATTGCAAACAAACACAAAACCAAAAATAGCTGGCAGCCCTATCGTGGCTTTTCAACCAAATTTGGCCTGAATAATGTTTATGACAGGTTTCATTAATTGCATGAAATTCGTATTGATTTCATGACTGCACTGGAAGTTATAGTGCAAAAAGTTTTATTTTCCTGAGCGAATTTTCAAAACCAAAGACACAAAAATTACCATAGCTGGTAGCACCAATCAAATTTTTCAACCAAATTTCCATCAAACAGAGACTAGAGTTAGGTTTAGCTACTGTGCCAATTTCATGAAAATCTGGTAACTTATACACATTTCATAGGGCAAAAAGCAGTTTTTTTTCTTTGTAATTTTTAAAGATGGCACCACTGGCACAGAGTTGCCCACAATTCAAAATCGCTTCTATCAGACCTGGTCCTACTTAAGTCCAATGCATTCTGTAAATTTCAATGGTATCTGATTATTGGTTCGTGAGTTTCCGTGAACAGAAGTTTTTGATGCTAAAAATATAGGCTAACTGGGAGAGGGTTACCGTTCTTGTCCGACATGAAATTTCCAAAGTTTTATTTTGAACGTGTAGATAAAACATAAGATTTATATACAGATTGGTTTTATTGTAAGAAACGGACATTTTTTTGAATATTCGATGGTTTGAATGTTTTCACTTCCAAATTTTTTTTTTTCAAAATGAAGACACCAAAATTATCATAGCTGGCAACTCCAACCGAATTTTTCAACCAAATTTCTACCAAACGTGGCTTAATATAAGTTCCAGCAATTGTGTGAGTTTCGTCAAAATCGAACGATTCAATCAGAATTTATAGGGCTAAAAGCAGTTATCTTTTTTAGTGGTTTTTCAAGATGGCACCACTGGCACAGAATCGCCCGCATTTCAAAATCACTTCTATCAGACCTGGTCCTATTTAAGACCAATACATTCTGCAAATTTCAATTAATTCTGCTCATCGGATCGTGAGTTTCCGTGAACAGAAGTTTTTGATGCTTAAAATATAGGTAAATTGGGCAAGGGTTACCAGGCGTGCCCGTTATACCATATCTTTTTTTTTTTTTTGGTTATGTAAACAAAGCACAAGATTTACATATGAGTGGCTTTTTTTTTGAAGAAACGGCATTTTTTCAAGAGAGACGATGATTTGGAGGTTTTCACTTTCAGTGCCTGCCCTAGCTACAGAGTTGCCAGCACGCTCATAAAAAGCTACACAACTCGACAACTAGATAATACCAATATGTCCTGTAAATTTCGTAATGATTGAATAGCTCTGTCAAAAGTTATCGCAATTTAAAAATTTTCAAATTTTCCCGTCCTCTTTTTAGGCACCCAGCGCACACATAGGGTTAAAAAATTCCAAAGCATTATCCGATTCATATGTAAAACACGTTTGAAATTTATTTCGTTAACTTTATTTTTGCGAAAATTATTTGTGCACGAAATAATAGGTATATTAAAAATATCACTTAAATGGCCGCCGGCGCCAAAAGGTTAACAATAACTGACATTTAAAGAGACGTGGACCTATTCTGCATATACACCAATGTATCCTGAAAGTTTCAGCTCAATCGGATGGCGCGTTCCCGAGATTATCTCACTGAAATTTTTTGATGATATATATATATATATATAAAGAAATATGAATTTTTGGCCGAATCGATTTTAATACTAATGTTCTTCGAACATTAGTAAAAAATCATAGTTTTGAGAGTATAGCGTGAGTGTATGTGCGTCGTGAGATTTAGAGGCTATAAGGTCAGCTTTTTCTTTCTCGGAATAGGCAATTGATCTATCATCGCACTGCAATGGGGGAACCGTTCTCGATTCGGATTTTAATAACTTATGAAGCTGTCACAGTTTGCGAGAACCCAGTTTCCTGAGTTGACAAGAATTTATTCCATCAAACGGATCTGATTATTCAGCTGATTAAGGTAAACCTTAAGGTGTTGGCAACGAGTTTTTTGCCATTGCCTGCGAATTTTATTTCGATGCTTGATGAGTACTGATATTGAGCTATCGAATTTCGTTTGGGGGTACTTGTTTTGAATTTTTGGAGTGGCAGCGTCACGTGCTGACATATGCACAGCTACGAAATTAGACACACTATCGTCAATCTGAGCGTGATTTAATGTCTTGGATAAGTCGCAATCAACAAATGATAAACTTTCGTTCAGGTATTTACGAAACAGATCCTAGGATGTTTTATAATATATATAATTTTATTGAGCTGATATTGAGATGGGTTCATTTATTTCAAAGAATACCGGTAAGTGAATGGAGGACAAGTCACTAATAACTATTGGCTGCGTTAATAGAGAGAAAATAACTGATAACGCATTTCATTTTGATGACGATTTTATGGTATGTACTAAGGAACCGATGAGAGTGCAAGCTGGAAAATCAGTGAACACAAACATTGATTCAGAGATTAATTCAGAATAAAAAACGAGATACCGTTTCAAAGATAATAGTCTATTACGTTTTCAAACTTCGTAAGTTTTCATAATTCACGAATAAGCGTTTATAAAAATATTCAAGAGTATCATAGATCCTTATGTTAATAGAATATAATAATCTTGAAACATGTTGCAACAAATATTAAAAATCTGTAAATAATTGTAACATTGTCGGACATATATAAGGAAATGAAAATAGCAGTGAGAATTGAATCAACGCTTGTTTGAAGTCACCGAATATTTGATGGACATCAATGTTGAATTCCCAGCATTTTTCAAAAATTTGTTTGACCGTAAATATTTGGTCAGTTGGCGATCTTCCACGTCTGAAACCACCGTGATGGGAGATCCTTAACTCTAAAATTTTTGTCAAAAGTTTGTACGACGTACAAAGTAGTGATATGCCCCTGTAGTTTTCGCATAGCAGTTTATCTTCTTTCTTGTGAATGGGACATATAACACTTTTTCGCCACTCATCCGGCGTCGTTTCTTGTTGCCAGATGCCTGTCATCAATCCATGGATTGCCCTGAAAACGGAAATCCCGCCTGCCATCAGGAGCTTCGCGGAGATCCCATCGATGCCCGGTGCTTTGTTGCGTTTCAAGCGGTCCATGGCCTGTTGGACTTCATCTAGTGTAGAAGGGTGAGATGATGCACTGTCAAGGTATGTGCCAGTTAATGATGGCGATTCATCGGGTGCGGGGACATTTCCGTTCAGTAATTGCTGGAAATAGGACGCCCACCTTTCTTTCACCTGTTCTGAGCCACTTATGATGCTTCCATCGGCAGCCCTACATAGGCTAGTTCGTGGTTTAAAGCCTCGTTTTAAGTGCCTCACTACTTTGTACGCTTGTCGAGTGTTGTTAGCCATAAAGTTGTCATTCATGTTGTCAGCATGGTGTCAAAATGCTTTCGTTTCTTACGCCTAATTATTTTATTAGCTACTCTCCGAAGATTGTCATATTTTTCTTTGTTGGCTCTAGTCGGTCGTTCAATGAAGATTTTGTAGGCCGCATTCTTTTCATCAAACACAGCTTGACATTCCACGTCAAACCATTTATTTCTGCGTTGCCAAGCTGCACATCGCACTACTTTTTCGGCTGCTCTGTTCATTGCGCTTTTGATAGTAGTCCAAACATCGTTGTTAGACGTTTTGTTAGGCATGGAAGCTAGTTCCATTTCCAGAGCAGATCTATACTCGGCTTCCATCGTCTTGTTTCGAAGCTTCTTGACATCGAGCTTGCGTCTTGAGCTTGCTCTGGCTTCATACGACAGTGATATTTGACATCGATATCGAGTCTTGACCTTGTATCATGGGCAAAAGATATTAAGTATCTAGATGTTCACCTTGACTATAGATTCACGTTTATGCAACATACAGAATCAATAAAATCGGAAATCCTGAAAATCATCCCGTATTAACGAAACTAGGCCGCTTTTTCCCCAAAGGAGGCAGTGTCTCCTCGGTAAAATGCGGAAAAAATTAGCCAAATTATCTTATCTTTTCCTCCAAAGCAAAACATACCATTTGCTTTCAAGTTTCGTCTACTTTTCTATCTGGGTTTAAATGCATATTCAAAACTAACATCGAGTGCAAAAAGTAAAATAGTCACCAAAATCGATTCCATATTCAAAGCTCTGCCTCAACGAAAAAAAAAGTCAAAAAAATTTGTTTTAAACCTAGTCGCAGCATGGTATACTCCATTCAGTCACAACAAAAACGAAGATAGAAAAACGTAAATGAAAAAAAAACGTTTCTGTAGCTATAAGGCCTTAATTAACGTTAAATATATTTGCAATAACATAACCTTCAATGATTCTCTAAGACGGACTTAACTCACACATCTCCTCAATGAGCACCAGCATCACACTGATAATGGTGATAGAGAACGGATGCTGTAAAATATTTAACAAATTTTCCAACTACTATTCCCCGTCTATCTCTAAATCCAGACTCAAAACTGCTTTGACTATAGCGTTAAATTCCTAAAGAAACCCTTATTACCTTTCTTTAGAATCTCCACCTCAAATAAGAAACCAGATAAAAGTCTAAATTTAGCTTAAGGAAAATGTAAATTGTTATTTTTTTATTTGTACACCTTGTAAAAATAAATAAATTATATTTCCTTGTTATTAGGTTTGATCAATAGTTCTGCAGAGATTCATTGGTTACATTTTTTTGGGCATTTTGCGGACTATTTACTTTTTGGTGCATATGGAAGAATATGCGAAGACTTAATCCTTTAAAATTTGAAAAAAGAAATTTTAAATTTCTTTTAAATTTTAAAGATAACAATCCGTCTTTTTTCAATCAGCGCTTCCGCTAAGTAATGCATTTAGCTAGTGAATAGTTTTCAAAAACAATAATGAACGTTTCGTAGGTACACAATTTTCCACTATCAAAAATTCGCGCCCACTGTGGGTATCATCATACGTGAAAATTAGCCTATTTATGTAGCATGATCTTTAACCAGAATATTTAAGCGCTTGTAAGTAATAGCCTTTTGCCATGAATTTGGTTACGTGCTGTGGTATCTCAGTGATTAACTCACATATACCTCAAATGGGGTTTGATCAGTTTTTAGACACAAAAATCTCATTCATTACCGTCACTACTTCATCAACAAAACCAAATGCAACGAGCGAAAAAAAAATCAATTTCCACTTACAATAACAATGATAGACTTTCGATTGTTTCCAAACATTTTGACTGCTGAGAGATAATAGTTTTATCGCTCACACCCCAACACCGATGATAGACAATTCACCAGGTCCACTGACTTGCCACCGATACATTGTTATCGTAACAATGAAATTGGATTTTTCCTCGACTTAATCTCTTTGTACTGATGAAGAACCATTGCACTCTGAATCGAATTCAGGATCCGATAGTCATAGTCGAAAATAAATAAACATTACGAACGAAGCCTAAGGACACACTTGACCATTTGGTCGGTCATCGACATTTTTGATTGTGATTGTATATTGTATTATCTTTGACCTATGTCGACATTGTCAATCAGTGGCTGGGAATGAGTTAAGACTTTCACATTTGGAAGACAAACATGAAATCGCTCCATTTTTTGACCAAAATCTAAACAATCATAGCTATTTTTATTATTTTCCCAGCGAACAAAAGTCAAACAAAAAAGTTTCTCAACTTTCTGCTATCTATGGCAAAACGACTTTTTCGTATGCTGGAGTAACAAATTTCAGACACCATAAAATATCATTAGCCTCGATTTATGGGAAATAAGATTCTGCACGCAGATTATACTACCAAAGACTCTGACATCACTAACCTTCACCTCTCCAGGACATTGTTGGACATTTTCCGTCTCGACAAGTGTTCTCACCGGCCGTATTCTGTCGGAATGACTAGAAATCATAAGAGCTTTCCCAAATAATAGCTTCACAGCCAACCGCGAATCGTTGGTTGCACTTCTGCAAAATACCATCATAATAGGTTATTCTATTCGTCGACGAAGCTACTAATATCGTCACCATAGTCCTGGTCCCGGCCTTCCCCAGAGATAATGACATCCAAAGTAGCAAGCAGTATTTTTAGGGGTGACACCACCACTGAATCTGGGGGTGAAACGAAAGTGAAATAATGGCCGTATAATGTCCATTATTCGAAAACAAACGACTATCGTGTGTTATTCTGATAACGCTCGAACACAAAACAGCAGCTCTGCGAATTGCCATAATTTTGCACGAATGCTTACTACGCGTACAATAGAAGAGAAGACCCGATGTCCTTTGGTATATGCATGAGGTTATACAGTAGTCAGCAAAAGGCTTGACGGCAATGTCGACGAGGCAACCAGCTGGCCAGGATGTTTTTATAATGGGATTGCAGAGAATAGGAAGATTCTCGTCAATTGCGGGGAATTTTTTTTAAGGTTGATATAAATATCGGCGAATTTCTCTCGACGAGGGAAGGGGGACTGGAACACAAGACATGGAGAATGTATACATTGCTACATATGTAGCAATGAGTACTAGCGAATGGGGACCCGGAACACAAATTAGGCTGAGCACACGTAAAATGTAGTTCTCTCAGTAGTGGTTGTCATTGACTCTCGATACTGCAAAGCCTTTTATTTTCGTTTTGAACTTTGCAGCATAACTCATCGTATAATGGTGTTATTTGACAAAAAGTAATGGTAATTCTATTCAGTCGAGCCCTGAAGTTATGTTTGCGGGAAATTGCGGTCGTAGACGAAATATGTCATGAACGGTATGAGGCCGTGGATGAAATGACGTTGATAACGAGAATAAAATTCACCTATTGAGTGTAGTCTTTTAAAGCTTGTGTATTGAAATGGTGTTTCTGAGGGAATGTGATTAGCTGTAGCTAAATTTAACTGAATTTTTTGCATCCTGATTTTTAGAACACAGAAATCGTTTCTGAGGTAGACTCCTCTGTTTTTCAATGTCCATTTATTAGTTATAAGATAACAAAACTAAAACATCTTCCGTTCATTGGAAAAACTAATTGGAAGTTGGCCGAAAATTTGAAGTTTCACATTAAATAGGAGAAACATGCACATAAAGATCACAATATTAAACATAGCACAAACAGAAACATAAAGATCACAATATTAAACATAAATAGGATTGTTCACCCCTGTGTCAATGAACTTTTGAACCGATTTGAGTTTTTTTTCAACTCAAGTTGTAGCTTAAAATAAAAACATAAGCTTAAAATAAAAAATAAATAAAAAATATATAAGATTTTATAAAACAAAAATGCAAAGGACAGGAAACAAAAAAAAACAAAATATATATAAAATAAAATAATAAATAATAATTAAAATACTTAAAAAAAATTAACATAATTGTTCAGAATTATTGTAACAGGAACAATCCTTCAAATGAATATTTACAATTTGTAACTCAAAGGCAATATATATGACATAAATGTTTTTCGGTTCATATATGTTCTTTATAGCCATATTTTGTGAAAAATCCTGTAAATTAAGAAATATATTTGTGAATAAAGTAAGTATTGACTATCAGAAACCTAGAGCTTTTAACTTTGCATTTTTTAGTGTATCGAGCCGCATTTATCCTTTGTTGCAACTTACAATTCTATAATCACCACCAGTTTTTAAAGTATTTTCATTATGCTCTTCGTGCAACTGAATTCCAAATTCCGATTATATAAAGATTATAGTCCAGCGTTTATATTAAGGTTTTGCCACCGATTTAAATTGAAAGATATCAAGATGATTACGGACAAAGCAACTGCAAGAACTTCGCCAAAGACAACAAGGACATGCATTGTTTTGCTTACTTCGATATTCGAACTGAACTTCTTCCAATTATTCAAAAAACATATGCCTGGGAGGAGTTCTATCCCCTCTCTTGTGGAACCTGGTTATAAATACAATTTTGGATAAGTTGGAACGCAAAGGACTTACGGTTGTGGCCTATGCCGATGAAATTGCTATATTAGTCTCGGGCAGGTTTCCGCACTCCCTCGGCCAGCTCATCGAGTATGCTCTGAGGCTGGTTGAGGAATGGACAAACACCGTGGGCCTCAGCATCAACTCCAATAAAACTGATCTCGTGCTTTTCACTGGGAAGGACAAAATCCCTGAATTAGCCCCAATCAGGTTGAGCGGCGCCAGGTTAAGGCTCAAGTCACAAACTAAGTACTTGGGTCTTATTCTGAACAGCAAGCTCACCTGGAAGGCAAATTCAGAGGAGAGAGCTAAGTAGGCAAGCAATGCGATTTACGCCAGCAAGAGAGTACTGGGTAAAACGTGGGGTCTAAGCCCTGCTTTAACTCATTGGATCTATATGGCGATAGCCAGACCTATCCTGGCTTGCGGATGCTTGGTCTGGTGGCCAGCTGTAAATAAGACTACCTTTGCCAGCATGACGAACAGAGTCCAGCGGTTGACGGCTCTCTGTACCACAGGTGCCTTAGCGTCGACTCCTTTGTCTGCACTGAACGTCCTGCTTCATCTCCCTCCGCTTGAAGTCTTCGTTTGGGGCGCTGCCGCAAAAGCTGCTGTGAGGTTTAGGGAACCGGGATACTTCGAGTCACGATCCTTCGGTCACAGCAGTATTGAGCGGGGGTACACAGGTAGCGCCAACTACTTGGTCCCCACTCTGTGCTTCGAGCGTGGATATCAAGCGACTGTGGGGGATGGACAGGAGTGGAATCAGCAAAGGGGCGCAGCAGCTCTTAGCATCTACACTGACGGCTCTAAAACGGCTGCCGGAGTGGGTGCTGCAACATGTTCTGCAGATGCAACTATTAAAGCAGCCTTCAGGCTTCCTAACCACTGTAGTATTTTTCAGGCGGAGGTTTTTGCGATACGTAAAGCCGCAGACCTAGCACACTCCAGAGACACCACAAGTGAGGAAATCAACATCTTTACAGACAGTCAAGCAGCGGTCAAAGCTCTGATGTCTTACACATACAAATCGAAGTGTGTACTGGACTGTATTCAGGCCCTGAACAGACTGGGCAACCGCAGTCGAGTCCGAATTTTCTGGGTTCCTGGTCACAAGGGCATTGAAGGAAACGAGAGGGCGGATGCGTTAGCCAAGCATGGAGCTAGCCTTCCCCTGTCAGGATCGGTTGACATTTTAACTCCAATCCAGACGATCAAATACTCAATTGACTCCAATATGATGCAAGGTGCGATGTGCAGATGACGTGCAACTCAGACCTGCAAGCTAACCAAAATCATGTGGGGGTCATACAATCACGCAGCGACTAAGTTCCTGCTCGATTTAACGTGGACTGACTGCAAGCGGCTGGTCGGTGTCATAGCTGGCCACTGTTTTGTAGCAGCTCATGCCATGAAAATGGGGCTCCTAACCAGCGACACCTGTAGGAAGTGTCAAGTGCCGGTAGTCTCTGAAACAATCCAACACCTTCTGTGCCACTGCCCGGTACTGGGGAAAACCAGGCAACGCTGCTTCGGTGAGCCCTGGCTGGTGGATCTCTCACATGTAGCGGAGCAGAGGCTGAAGGACATACATACTTCAGTTCGCAAAAAAGTCCGGGGCCTTCGATGGCCGTTTGGACTGAACTTTCCTTCTTCGGGGCCATTTATCTGGTATCACTACGGACCAAATGGGTCTATGTGTGGCCAAGTGCCAGCCAGTTGAACCTGACCTAACCATATGCCTGAATCACAATACAATGATTTTTCGCATTGGGCCAGAAAAACCGCAGTCAAAAAATTAGAATGCACTGTTTTGTATGGTAATGCCCACAACGCCGGCGGCCGAAATTTTCGAAGAGTCAAAATTTCG
Organism: Nemotelus pantherinus; assembly: GCA_963978885.1. Classification (NCBI taxonomy): domain Eukaryota; kingdom Metazoa; phylum Arthropoda; class Insecta; order Diptera; family Stratiomyidae; genus Nemotelus; species Nemotelus pantherinus. Next base: position 79,898,934 of record OZ022263.1, on the reverse strand, counting down.
CTAGCGGTGATACCTACCGTAGGTTGGCATCACCACTAGGCTGAATTAAGTCTGCTTGAATTAGGTTGAATGGTCTGGTGGAATAGACAAGCGATGGCTGGTATGTATTGTGATAAGCCAACCTAATCCTCGTACAACAGGATTTAGCAATACAAAAGAAAAAAAATGAATTAGGTTGGTGCCTTCGTTGCATTGACAGTGACATTTTTGCTGCATTGGGGTTCACCAAATTCAACTGCGAAATTCTACATAGAAGTACGCCGCCCTCTTCGAAAATTTCGCTGTTATGTGTTTCGGGCTTATATGGAGCAGTTCGAGGAGGCAGAAAGCAGGTATCTGGAGCTTAAAGCCAATTTTCAAACCGAAGATGCAAAAGTGCGAAACTATAAAGCCGACAAGTAATGACTAACAAAGACAAAGAGTATACAGTACGAGTCAAGTAAGACTGAAAAGCATATTCATCCCACAGTTTGACAGGAGCTATGGATGCTGAAAGACCCTCAGAGATTTGTTTAAAGACTGCCCCAGAAAAAAAGTTCACCCTTTTACTAAAGCCAATAAAATGAAACCTTCTGAGTTAAGGGAAATAGGGTTGTTTTTCATTGTAACTTACCTCCTAAACATATACAAAAACTACATTTATAAACGTTAGTACCGCTTAGAGTGAACATTTTGAATTTTTTGATTGAGACGCGATATTAAGTTTTTCACAGAGGCACCGCCCCATTAATGATTTTGTATGGTTTTTTCCATTTTCTTCTTAAGTCAGATACATTTTTAGCTTTCCCATTGCTTTCCTTCAATACTCGTTGCATTTGAACCCAGTATAGTTATATTGACCTAAGTGCAGGATAATTTGATTAGTTGCCCTCCTTGGGGACAAAAGTGACGTGTTTGTTATCATACCACTCCGGCGTTTTCTCAGCATAATGACTTGATGCTAGCTTTGACCACAACAAAACGAATCCTTTATGCCTACTTATGAAAGGCAACAACCGCTTCTGCAGTCATTTCTCGTTGTAAGCCCGGGCATTGATTGTGCCTTCCGCTCTTAAAATATCACTGCTTAAAACACATCGACAAATTACCTGCCACACTATGTACAGTTTAGGAAATTTACTGGTTTTCTTCGACTTAAATACTTCTTTGACTGCACGCTTGGCTTCAGCAGTATAAAATTCATGGCCAGTAATCTGTCTGAAATCCGCTTTGACATAGGACTCGCTATCTAAAATAAAACTATAGAATTTCGTCATATATTGATCGTGTAGTTTTTGAACCCTCATTTTTGCTGCTCTCTCCTTCTCCTCGGATCAATGTGAAATTTTCTGCAGCTTACATGTTTTCAGGCTGTAACGTTTCTTCATTCAATCGACAGTTGACTTTGATGTACTAGCAACTACTTTCAAGTGTGTGTGTGTGCGCGTGTGTGTGTGTGTGTGTGGGTTGGGGGAGAGGCACATTGGCACCTCTAAGCACTCAAGCCAAAAGACCCATTGTACTCATTTCCCCCTGCCTACCACAGTGTCCCAGACTTCTTGATAAAGTCTAGGATCGCTGGTTGGGGAAAAGAGGCTATCTTCTGCTTGCGTGCTACATCTCAGCCAAAGCACTGATATCTGAGACGCGCAAACGCTGGGCATTCATAGAGCAAGTGCTCCGCAGAGTCAGCCACTTCTACGCAGAATGAAAAGAGGTCATCCTGTACAACACCTATTTGGTACATATGTCCTCTTAGGCAGCTATGTCCAGTCATAATGCCTATCATGGCTCTGCAAACTTTCCTGCTCTTATTGAGCAAGAATCCTGCAGTCACATGGTTGGGCTCTGAAAGGAAGACTTTCGTGTGCCTGGCCACATCAGCAGTCATCCATCTATCTTTGTGAGCATCATCTACCCACTTCCGAAGAATGGCACGTGTAGATGCGGTCGGCACACCCAAAGCGGGTTCAGGGCCCTGTAGTGGAAGTTCCGAACCTTGCTTCGCAATGGCGTCGGCAATTTCATTTCCCTCAACACGACTGTGTCCCGGTACCCAGAGCAGATGCACCCTATTGAATCTGGCGACAGCGTTCAGTTGTACTCTGCACTCTTGGGCAATTTTTGAAGTAGTCAGGGGCCTACGCAGCGCCCTCAGTGCAGCTTGACTGTCACTGCAAATAACAATGCCTTTTCCTCTCTATTTTTCTTCAATTGCCCAACAGGCAGCTCTCAGGATAACGAATATTTCTGTTTGAAAAACCGAAACGTGCTCTCCAAGAGAAGAAGCCCACCTGTCATTCATTGAATGCAGATAGACACCAGCTCCAGATCTACCATCTGTCCTCGAGCCGTCCGTGAAGCAAATCTCGGAATATCCCCTCGTACAGAGATCTGGATCGTCCCAGTCACTTCTGTTGAAAAAGATTACTTCGTACCTTCTCCCGAAGTCGAGGAAGGACACTCGAGCGTCCGAAGGCATAATGAGAATCGGGGAGATCTCACGTATTGAACCCTTAATAGAGCAGTGCCCCACATCGTCTTCATCTACCCATAAGCCAAGCTGAGCTAGTCTATGGGCAGAGCTCATCACCACACTCTGAATTTGAATGTCGAGAGGAGGCAGATTGAAAATGGTATCAAGGACCGCACTCGGAGTAGTGGCCCAGGTAAACAGTCCTTTGTAGCGTGGCTAACTTTTTGCGAGCATACAATACCTTAACCTTGGTCCACCACACCACGGCTGCGTACGTGAACATCGGTCTAATGATTGCTGTGTAGATCCACATCACTACACGAGGCTTTCGACTCCATGTGGTAGGAAAAGCTCTCTTGCATTGCCCGAAAGTGTTTAAAGCACGAGTAAGCTTCACTTCCCCATGATTCTTCCAAAGAAGTTACAAAACGTTTCAAAGTTCACAGAAAAAAGAAACTGTGCTCGTGAAGAAAAGTGTTTCTGTAGATAAACTAGCAGCAGGAGCTTTGCTAATCGCAACAAGTAGCACAACAGCAAGTAGCGCATAAACAAATAAGTGAAATGTAGCCGCAGTGAAAGTGCGAGTGCGCAATACTCATCAAAATATTTCAAACAAAATTTAAACATTTAGCTATTTATTTCAAACTTCACTTAAGAACTGGCAGTAAGAGACTACATTCTTATGAGGAAAGAGGATAAACTTTATTCTGGACGGGTAATTGAGCTTTTACAAAAAATCGGAAAAAAAACGTATGTCAGCTATGACGAAAGTCCACCTATGAGAGTAGAAAACTAAGAGGAACGGCCTACCTCAAACATCTGGCCCTACATCCAAGTATGCGTAATAGGACAAAAACGAACTCTTCGACTCTCTCTGGCTTGGGCCTGCTTGGGCTCAGCTATCGAAATCGTGGTCAATCGTACGCGGTGTTGGTAGTGTTTCCCACCAAAGTGAATTTCTTAAAAAACTAATTTTTTTAACATTATAAACCTTTAGTTTCATATTACAACGTGAAATTGCAAAAGCACTTTGTAGGGTTTAAGTAATAATAAGTGTGTTGTGGATTCATTCCGTAATCGGCAAGGATTTAGTGTCATAGGAGTCTCTTTTCACCGGTAAGTGAGTGTTAATATATATAATCTGGGCTAAATTTATCATCGTGTGCAACATATTTATCAGGCATTGTGCATGATTCCCGAAAAATAAAAGTAAAAGTTACGACTGGACCGTTTGTCTTGTTTGTTTCGTCAATGACAATTGTAGAGCCATGTTTGCATTGTCTTCGGTCAGTGACGGAACCAAAAATATCTATATCGGGCTAGAGAAAAGCCACTTGATAAATTTCAATGAAGAAATGTTTATGTATCGAAATTAATTTTAGTGAAATATAGGTAAGAAATAGTAGTATAATAACAATTTAGGTATTAGTGATAAAAATTGAGTGTAAAGTGAAAAACAGTGAAATAAAATTAAATAACAGTAAAGCAAAAGATAATTGCCAATTGTTCTGAACTTAGAAAAGAAAGTGAGCTACAAAAATCGTGAGGACTAAGCAAGCCCTAATCCTGCCGAAGCTGATCCCAAGCCTGGTTGTAAAAGGAAGAAGGGGCTGGAAAATTGAAAAAAAAAAACACATCATAGATCTGCTGCATATGTTTAGCAGGGTAAAGTTTTTTTATGAAAACATATGCTTAGTTTCACAAACATGCAGCTTAGGTACAATACCGGAAACGCATTTTACTGTGTATACTACTTGCTGTCTACTATCGTCCCAGAATTAGACCACTCTGCTAAGTTTTCAAGGCTTTTATACATAGCGAAAAATATGTACTCAAAATATACTGCCATTGTTAAAATACGCATATATTGCAGAAACAGCACATGTGGTTTAGCGACAAAATTTTATTTCATCTACAAACATCAACATGAAAATACAAATCTGTGATTACTTGATACCAGATTCAAAATTTGGCGCCATACAATTGCCCCTGCTCAAACCTCAAAAACTCTAATTACCTACGGCTTAGTCATTTTATGAAAGGCTTTGCACTTTTTGTTTGTATGCCGTTTTTACCCTATGGCCTTCATTGATGTTCCACTCCTTATTAGCTCTCTACTCTCATGTTCACCTCGAATTGAAAATTGCCAGTAAACCTTGATGAATTTGTATAATATGCATCCCTACATATAATCAATGATCCTGAAATATTCGCTAGACAAAACATTTTCAGACAAGCCGAAATGATGGTTTGCTAAAAACTTCTGAATAATTAGCCCAAAAACATCTGATTGAAGTTACCTACTTACATTTTAACAAACCTAATTACAGTAGACGCTCGGAAATTAGAACCAGTTTGTACATTGGGTAGTTGTAATTTCTGAAATGCTCTAATTTCTGGACGTCTTTTTTAACTGTCACAGAAAGTTACAAATATAGATGAACTAGTTTAAAACAGTTTATTTTCAAGTAATTCAGTCTTAAATTATCTCTTTTGTTTTACATTATTTAGACAAATAATCAGTAATATTTGTTTGTTTTTTGGGTTTTTTGAAATTTGATTCTACGATGTCGTTTCGGATGTCATGTGCTTAGCAGAGTACAGCTCACTTCTTTTACACCATTTTATTAAATTATTAACACTCTCGATAGCTGTAGAATAAGGAACAATCGGCATGACATCGATAACATTATCATCGCTGGCATATGAAGCCTCGTCATAAAGATGTCTTCATTCCATGTTTGGATTTCCTCAATAGTGACGAAGTGGTTGGGAACGATAGCTGCTAGAAGAGATTGGTTTCTTTCGAGGAGCTCCGCTTCGTTTTGAACTCGATTCTATATGTCATCTTTATAGGGTTTCAGTCCATTGGTTGCACAGCTGCGGTTTCATTTGGGGGGGAAAAATATGCGACTATATTGCCGTCTTCGCTTTGCAGTTTTTCAATAGGTGCGTGAGCAGAGCAATTGTCGATTAGCAGCAGAGCTTTCGGAGGCAAATTATTTTCCGCCGAAAAGCGAAAAACTTGTTGAATAATCATAATCATTTAAAAACATAAAATAAATCAGCAGCTAACGAACTCACTTTGCTAACGAATATCCTGTGAAACCATTCATGAAAGATTCGAGACGTCATCCAGGCATTTTTTGAATAGTCGTAATGAAGTGGGTTTTCGAATCCTGTGAAGCATCTTGGGTTTTTCGCTTTGCCAATTACCAATGGCTTTAGCTTGTGCGATCCATCTGTATTTGTTCCCAACAAAAAATAAATACGTTCCTTTTGTTTTTTGAAGCCGAGTGCCTTTTTTCACAAGCAGCAACATATGTTCTGTCGGGTAGACAACGAAAGAATAATCCACTTTTGTCCACATTATACATATATGTGTGTGCCCAATAAACCCATTTCAGTTACCTTTACTCGTAGCCTCCTTAAAAATGGTACGATTTCGTTGACATCATTAGAGAGAAATTCGCCATCAATTTTCGAATAACGAATGTTGTAGCGATGTTTAAATTTCGTGAACCAACAATCACTTTCATTGACACCATCTGCACCATTATCATGATAAATTTCCAGGAAAAGTTGTTTAGCTTTCTCTTTTAGGATTGGCCCGGTCAGCGTAATATTTTTTTGACGTTGATTTAAGAGCCACTGGTTAAGACTGCTTTCCATTGCAGGATATTTGGCACTGTGCAAAGATTTATTGCGAGTTAAAATCGCATCGTTTTTTGATTTTATGTAGCTTATAGCCGATTTAGACACATTGAAGCCATGAAGCCTTCACCAAGCTTCTTTAAAATCGTAAATTTTGTATCTAGAGATAAAGTGTTCTTTTTACGTTCAAATGATATTCTTTGTAATTCACTGAAACTTTCAAAAGCAAATCGAGTTAAATATGGGAAAATTACGCGAATTAAATTGCACGTGCACACCGAAAAACAAAATACGCAAATTGAACCACTACTCACATAATTGCGTAGCTTCCCTTCCAAGTTTAATTACACGAAGCAAAATGAAAACGAATATGGGGATTCACCGTTTTGTGGCGAGAAAAAAAAGAAAAAACAAAAAAAGTTCGGAAATTAGAACCAGCGGTTCTAATTTCTGGGCATGCAATGCCTTGAATCCCTTGGTTCACTGAAAAAACACATGGCGCCAGGCGCCATAATTTTTAGACTTCTGGCGCCATGTACATAGTCGATTTAGGGATAGTGATAAAATATAGCGCCACACGCCATAATACATGGCGAAAAGTACTTAGGAGCAGACGCTATGCTTATAGCCCTCCACGCCATGTACTATAGTCCTCCACGCCATGTACCATAGTCCTCGACGCCATGTACTATAGTCCTCCACGCCATATACTATAGTCCTCCACGCCATACACTATAGTCCTCCACGCCATGTATATGGCTTTGAGGACTATATTACATGGCATGGAGGATTATAATATATGGCGTGGAGGACTATAGTATATGGCGTGGAGGACTATAGTATATGGCGTGGAGGACTATTGTATATGGCGTGGAGGACTATAGTGCATGGCGTCGAGGACTATGGTACATGGCGTGGAGGACTATGGTACATGGCGTGGAGGGCTATAAGCGTAGCGTCTGCTCCTATGTACTATGGCGTGTGGCGCTATATTTTATCACAAACCGACTGAAATCGACTATGTACATGGCGCCAGAAATCTATAAACTATGGCGTCTGGCGCTATGTGTTTTTTCAATGCACCAAAAATAAATTCCACCAAATATAAATTCGATAAATTCGAGTCAGCATACTCACTATTAAATGTTCCTGCTCCAGTGTGAAAATTCACCGGTCGAAGTATCGAAAATATCGCAGCCAGTACTTCAATTCAAAATGAGTCGATTATGTCGACACAAGCTCTGATGTCACTTGCTTACATTTATGCGTTCCCTCACACAGCATGGCTGCGAGTTATAATTGGAGTGCCATGAGCCATATTACATGGCTCATGGCACTATGTAATATGGCGTGTGGGGCCATAATTTCTGTGCCATGTAATTATGGCGCTGGGAGCCATACTGCATAGCTCAGGGCACTATGTACATAGCGTGTGGGACCGTAAATGCTGCGCCATGTTACATAGGACCACGCGCTATGTAGATTCTGACATTATGGCGCTGGGAGCCATATTGCATAGCTCAGAGTACTATGTACATAGCGTATGGCGCCATAAATAATGCGCTATGTTACATGGCTCTGGGCGCCATGTGGATTTTTTTCAGTGTTCTAATTTCTGGAACATTCTTATTTCCGAAAGTTCTAATTTGCGAGCGACCACTGTATTTCCAAATAAATTTACGTTACTTTGCAAAATTAGCATATAAACTGTGCATTATAACCTTTTGTAATTTATAAATTGGTAAGACCGAACACTGAGATCCGTCAAGCCAACTTGCCGCTACGCCTGTCGTTTGCAAACTTACTAATATGCCTGTGGCCGGAGGATTGCTTTGAATCCTTTTTCGCTACTATAGCCTCTTTTATAACGTGGTTTCAAACTGGCTTACGATTAGCCAAACCACGTTGTATACGCGCAGTGGATTGATTTGAGATAAGTCGATCCGATCACAAAATTTTACTGGATTGGATTGACTTGGGCGTTACAAGACGCGGATCGAGCGATTGTGGATTGAAAAATGTGTTCATATATGTGACGTTACGATGCGATATACTTCACTTTAGGAGAACTAGCTGCATTTTATTCGGTTATTCCACTTTTATCCAGTCACACCAAAAACCTACTTTGAAGTTTCATTTCAATCCATTCCAAGCCAAGTCACTCCAAGTCGGTCCTGGTAATGTACAAGGCTTATGAGTACAACTCAAGTTGCCGATCGCTCTTTAACTAGCCTAAACCGCAGCGGCAAGAAAACCGAGTCTCAATGATTGATATAAGCTTACCAACCGACCGCACCAAGCCAGGACTTTGCTCGGAACAGAACAGTCGGCCATCCTTCTTCCTCACTGTTCTCAGTGAAGCATAGTAACCGTAATATTTCTTGCGAAACCTTACCGCATAGTACATTTCACAAGCTCTAGAGCCCGGGAGGTAACCATATTTCGTTTTACTTCTTTGAGAGTCTTCACACCATATATGTGAGCATGGCTTTACACTTCACACTCGCGAACATGCACGAACACTTGTGTTAGGCATTTTTTTCTCATATTGACCAAGGATATCACATCTTTCTTCAACCGCACTAGGCGAAAATTTCGCCTAGAACACGGCAGTTGGACTTTCTTTATATTATGTCAGCCAAACAAATCACAAAGTCAACTGCACTAGGCGGAGATTTCGCCTAGAACAAAACAGTTGGATATTTTTTTTGTCTTATGTTGGCCAAACCAACACAGTCAACTGCACTAAGGAAGAATTTCACTTAGAACACAACAGTTGAGTTTTCCTTATCTTTCACTGCCCCGAGTGAAATTTAAAGAAATTTCATCGGAAATGCCGCATTATAGTTATTTAAATGAGACCAAAATTCAAATCAGCCCACTTTCTTCATACTTCAAATGGGTTCACGGATATGAAGCCCATATAAATACACAAACACAAACAGCTTATGAACATGCGAAAAGGATTAACAATTCTGTTGATCCTGAACCTTCTTAATGCTGGTCATTATCTCAAGCAAAACAAATGCGCGATACCATTATGTATCCCTTCTGTGCAATTTGGGTTTTTTTTTATATAACCATAACACATTTTCTCTTATTCCAAAAGAGATATAGGCTGAAAAGTATTTAACTGCACTTTACCATTACGTAACCCGTTTGTGCACATACCTGCTTTTCTAAAAAAATTCATAAATTTATGACGGTCAACTGGTCGATACCATCACTTATCCCGTCTGCATTTTCTAGGCCACATCTTTTATATTTTTTTTTATTGGGGTACTCGTTGGGTTGCCATGACTTGAGTGAACATACGTCGCCAGAAATACATTAACACATACACGATATCGCTTATTTCGTGGTTCTATATTTGCCTACATTTTCTAACATCATTAACATAAATTTACATAAAATTATGATTTTATTAATTCATATTTTCTATATCAACAAAATCGACACTCTCGGTCTCCGAGCAAATATTGAAATCTTCAAGTGTAAAGCACTTTTTCATTCTATCTGAAGACTGCTGATTCATATGGTTTTTGGGAAATTTGAATTGTATCCGGATCAGTTAATAGGTAGCGGTCGTGCCACAGGCATTACGAACTTGATAAATAACCTTTTTATAAATACTCTTTAATAAATTATTACTATGTGTATATATTTTTACACATCTGAAATAAAACGATTTCATGCAACAAAACAAATTGATTTGCCTTAGTATTTCTAATTGATAAACAATGTTGCCCCAAATTTAGTTTACTTCATGGGATAAAATTGGGATAAATGTGGAGAACGTCATTATGCAATACTAAAAAAACTAGCTAACTTTTTAAGTACTCAAAAAACCGTAAAAAGTCAGTCGTTTTTATTGTTTGAAAAACCGCATTTAATAGCTGTCGAGTGCGTCCTACATCCCTAGTTTGCTGGCTTACAGGCCACAACCGAAGCGTCTCGATTGGTTTGCCACCCATCTCCACTTCTTAAATAATTTTTTGCGATACTTCAAGGACGCTCTGTATTCAGTATCTGCCATTAGTTATTAAATGGCTTTATATACTTCGGAAACTTCAGCCAATTGTATCGGTTGGGCAATAAGGTTAATAATACAGGAACACAAGCCATCTAACTTGAACAATATTGATTTGAACGATCTACTATACAAAGCGAATATTAAGAAAAAAAATTATAAGGTAAATCTGAAACCCACGTTGGGCGCGATAATTTGCTAGACAAAATATCGTCGTAGGTCTTTTTTATCAACAAAAATAATCAACACATCAGAACAACTGATATCCTCGTTTAACCATTTCAAACAGCAAGTTCTTACCATAATTACCGAAAAATTGATCGTAAAGTGCACCGAAATACCAAACTTTACCACAACCTGTTGGTGGACATAAAAAATACATGAGAGACACTTGACTTCTATTTATTCATTTTTTATCCAAGAAAGTTTCCATACCGTATGTCATCCTAGTCTATCCTAACATTTCTCCTGACTACCGTCGTCTGTATAAGTATGTATATAGACTCATACAATAGCGAATACAATAGCAAAAAGACACCCAGAGTACCAACAACAAAAACCACACAATGTCACAGTACTCATACAATACTCCAAACATTGTGCACATTTCGAAAACAAGGAAGAATTTCCTCCCACAATCTATTCATTTTCATCTATTCCAACCATACAACATTTAATACAAATCCTTTCGACGAAGAAAAACCACTCCTGCCCGAAACAATCATTGGCCAATTGTGGAATTGTCGCGCATGTCTATCATTTCGTGCAGAAACATACACGTGACTGGTGGACTAAGGATGTAAGAATGTGGATTCTTTCAAAGGAATGGCATGGAGAATGCAGCGAAAATGTAAAGGAAAGTGAAAAGATTTTCCTGGCTTGCGCAGAATAGTGCGAAGAGTAAAAATTCGTAAGGGCAGCCATTGTTTCTTTTTGGCGCCAAAAAGTTTTTGTGTTTCCGTTTCTGGGGAAAATAAGGATTACAAGACTTGGGAATGATTGGAAAATATTTTCTCCTTTTCAAGAAATCTGAAAAAGTTTTCAAAACACCCCTGCAAGCTTCTGTAGATTCTTCAGTGTAGTCTGCTATGCATACATTTAATGTTTACACGCTCTATATAAATTACCTACTGTATACTCTTATGTTAGCTGGGGAACATCATAAAACGTGCTTTTCCTTATATATTGGTACTTGAATGCATCATGGACAGTGAAACGAAGAAAATGATAGCATTCATTACAAGAAGGAATTGATAGCGAACTGACTTTGTATGTATGTACTAATATTTGTATGAGCGATTCGGAAGTGCGGATCAGCGGTAGTAAAACATTCGTAACACTTTAATTCGTCCAGGTGATTACGGAAAGCGGTCGCGTGTGTTATTACTCACTCATCATCAGTCGATTCCGCCAGGCCGTCGTGTGAAGGAACTCGATAATGTTAGTGAATAACGGTTAAAACATCATCGTCTGGGCGACATTGTGTGTTGGGACATGAACCCGTGAACATCGTCGTGTTTATCGTTCCGTGATTTGTGTATACTTTTCGTTATTTAAAAAAAAACTAAAAAGTTGGTTATCAGTGCCGATAGTATCCAAGCCAAATACAATATAGTGTTTGTTTGAAATTATTTTTGTGTCGACGACGGTTTTGACAAATCTTCTGCAATCGGTATACGTGCTCGGTTTTGTGCCGAATTTTGTTGTTTTTGAAACCAGAATAGAAACGGCTTTTCAACTGTGAGTTCGAGCATTGAAAAAATAGTGTTTGTGGTGAAATTGTTAAGTGAATTCAGTTCAGAATGAATATTGTTGACGTTTATTGGAGAAAGTGAGGTAAAAAAATATTACTACCAAAGAGTTTCCTAGCTAGTAAAAAAATTATAGAAAATACGAACTAAAAATTGAGAGTCATTTCCCTAAGAAAAAATTAAGGTGTCTTGTTCTAAAGGTAAATAAACAGAATCTTTCAAACTAGTAAAATGTAAAACTTCTAAACCAGGAAAAAGTACACTTTATGATGCATATTCGGGTTATGAAAAAAATTGTAAAAGGAGAAAGAAATCCTAATCGTAATAACGAAGAGATTCTATCGTTGGCTTCTAAGTTTCAAAGAAAATAAAAACTAACCAAATCTCAAATGATATCCTACCCATCACAATTTGTCCTTTCATTACAGGACACATTTATACTATGACAACATTAACTTCATCCCGTAACCCATCAGATAATTCATCGACAATTTTCACAATGACCGGAAAACAATCACATCCACCTGATCATATCAAACGACCGATGAATGCGTTTATGGTGTGGTCACGCGGTCAACGTCGTAAAATGGCACAGGATAATCCGAAAATGCATAATTCGGAGATATCAAAACGATTAGGTGCTGAATGGAAACTATTGACTGAAAGTCAAAAACGACCATTTATCGATGAAGCAAAACGTTTAAGGTAAGTAAAAATTAGTTGATGCAGAAATTTTTTGGGCTTATAAGTTAGCACCATAAATCAATACAAGTGTATCTCAACTTTTTTCATCGAATAATCATTTTTTTTTTTTGAGGTTATATTTTCAAATATTTTATCGACCATAATATTTCAGTAAATCTCCCTCAATGTTCCCTTGTTATTGCCTTTTACGAAACACATTTCAAAAGCTCAAATCTTAATTTCTTTTTTGAACATTGTGCTCTACCTGGTCAGAAACATATTTTTTTCGCGTTGATGACCCATATATTCAGAAATAAAGAGTTTACGCAGAAAACCCTCATTTTAAAATGATGCTGCTTTCACAGAAACTAGGAATTTTACTTTTCTATTTCTTCAAAAAAAGCTGTGAAGGAGAGAGTTCCTCGATCACTTTTTAGTTACCGGATTGTAGAACCTACCACTGCAGAAGCGCAGAATTTTGCGGTCGAAAATCTCCGCTTCTACCGTGGCAAATTTGGAACAGCTAATTCAGGATGGGGATGCGTATTTCAGCATGGGTCGAATGAGTGTCTTATAGCAAATGAATTTAGCCTGTGTCATCATGCCCGTCTTTTTGGCGAAAAGATGTCTGATGTCCAGAAACATGGTCTTGTTTACTTTAATTCTACGTCGGACATAAACATTAAATCTCTAGAATTTATGCATCTTTACTCCAAGGTAGTGCAATGAAGGACTAGGATCATTTCTATAAGTTCCAAACAAGACAGCGACTTTTTTGGCCTTATGTGGATAATTTGTAATCCCCAATACCTGAAAGTGTTCCTGAACACCGCTGTGTTTTGCTACTGTTTAATTTGATGCTTCTCTTAGCACGATGCGAACAAGAGCGTGTCATTTGCATATTGTAGGACTTTAACTTTAGGATAGCCCAATGGAAAAGGACGGTAAGTAGTGAAAATGTTGTATAAAACAGGTTCAGTTGCAAAACGTTGTAGCACTCCTTATGTCACAGGTCCCTGAGGTGAATCCGCTCCATTGATGCTTACATAAAGTTGTCTGTTGAAAAGGAAAACTTGCGGCGAGTCGTATTACTATTTTCAGAAATCCCAACTTGATCAGCTTGTATAGAAGACCTTCGTGACATACGGAATCGAATGTCTTCTCGATATCTAAGGCTCAAACAACCATTGGAGTGTTTCACTTATTAAAGTGCGACAGAATCTCATCGTGCATGTATAAGATAGCGTGCCGGGTCCCATGCTAAAGCCAAATTGATAGCCAGATAGACCAAGTCTTCTCAAAGAGCTTCCCCAAATTCGCAAGCAGAGAGATCGGTCGAAAATTGCTTGCCTCATTATTTTTGCAAAATAAATAATTTTTGTGAAAGGGAACAAACTTACATACTTTCCATGTGTCAAGAAAGTCGCCATTGTTCCAGACATTATTGAAAATAATGAAATGTTTTCTGAGTATTGAGATTGGAAGATGTTTAACCATAAAGCTAGGCACCCCGTCAAACCCAGATTACTTTTTAGTAAAATTAGTTAATTGTGAGTTGCGGAATCCGATGGATTTTCTGATGAAAATATGACCAACGGCTCGTTGTGATTAGAAACGAATTAAGAAACATTTTGACTTCCGCGTGTACAATTTGACTATAAGAAGCAGAGAAGTTGGGTGGAACAGCATTTCATTGCGATTGAAATGTTTCTGCGAACAAAGTGGCCTGTTGAACAGGATTGCACATAGAAACGTTGTCTGTCGTTACCGCTATCTTTTGGTTGCTATTTTTGCCTGAAAACCGATTAATTTCCGTATATATGTCGGGGTCTGGCCGAAATTTACCAACCATTTCAGCAATAAGCTTGCTGAAACAGTTGGTATTCAAAATGCCTCATTCAACAATATTCAACAGTAGTCCGTGATGCTGATATTTATTAAGCTGGAATTTTGCTCAACAGTACAGTTTAGGATATAGTTGACCTTAAGATTCCTTACCAATATATCTATGTCGCATTGAAAAGTATCCAATCGGTGTTTTTAAAGACCTAACAATCTTTCGGGGTTTTTCATCTTCACATCTGAACTTTTGACCACAGTAGCAGCAAAGGAACAGCACCTTAGATCGGGCACTACTAGGGGTTCCATGTTCAAATTGCTCCCAACTAATAAAGCAATACCAGCGTTTTGGTTGTCTAGAAGCTAACTCTATGATGATTTAAAAATTTTGTCTCTGTTCGTAATCCGTAACCAATACATCATCCAACTTTGAGCCATCGAGATGAGCGAAGTGCTATTGAATATGGTCACGTTAACCATTTTACTTGGAAATGATCGCCAGCAATTTGGCTGTGACTGGAACAAATAGAATCTCGCCGAGCAGCATGACCGCGAAAAGCAGTACCTTCTACAGCTTGTGCGTAGGATAAACCACTTCTTTTGTAGTTTGGGCTACAAACTGCTGACGATCCTTTCTGGTCTAATCTCGACGAATATTTTTCGCCTGAATCCTGTCCACCATATCTTGATAGCTCGGGTAACCACGATAGTTGGCTGGATGGCCCTTTTCATAACAGTTGACTCACTCAGGCTGTATGTCGGCTACTTTTAGACATTCATTACGTGTGTGGCTCTCCAGGCACTTCACTCAGCGAACGCCGTGGCTCTCCAGGCACTTCACTCAGCGAACGCCTAATCAGTAGCAGTAATCATATACTTATGCTTAATATAATTAAAACACTGAAATAAAGCGTTGTATTAATTACTTTGTCAAATTTTATTTATATTATGACCCATATTTATCTGATTGAACTGTAGATAGAGGTACACAATATGACTATTTTATTAATTTTATTTATCTTATCTTGATGTACTGTCCAAGAGCTTCATAAAGAGCATCACATACTTCCGGTACTATTCGAGATATTTAAGGAGGTGAAACTTTGAACTAATATTTCAATGATTGAAAACTGTCTCCAGTGGCTAAGTACCTCAAAGTAAGTGCCAGGCGATCGCTTTTCTGTAATTTGTATTTTTCTTGGCGATTTTCGGTCCTAGCAAATTAATTAACAGTTCAAAATCACTGCTTGACATTCTTACAAAGTAGTGAAACGATGATCTCATTTCTCCACTTAAGCCAACGTCATCAGTACATAAATTTTCCAATAATACTTCCGTGCTATAATCAACTTTCCTTTTTAATTGAGAATTGACCCAATATATCGGTTTTTTTCTTCTTTTTATGTCATTTATGAAGAAAAATCCACAGTTAATTATAAAACCACCGTCTTCAGACATTTCTCGGACACAGGATAAACAGAACTGAGAGCAAAACCTGTCTGTTCAGTTGGAACAGTCTGTTTACAAAAAACAGAACTGTTTTCAAAAAACAAAACAAGTATTTTGTTTTGTTTTTTGAAAACAAAACTGTTTTTCAAATTGTCTCTTTGGTGGAAACCCGGCATAAGACTGCAACCTCTCCTTGTTCCTAACTTTCCCCCACACGATATTTTGCCAGAGAATGAACTGTATTTCAAATACAGCAGCTAGCTTTTGAGAAGGTTCAAAATGCGCCAGAAAAAACCTGGATTGGAGTCTAAAGCTTTCAGTCCCAACAGTTGGGAGAGAAAATGCGTTACTGACTTTAACTTCAGATCAGTGTGCTGCGTCACTATCTCACTGTATATTTCCGCTGGTTTAAAGGCCACGGATAGTGAG
The DNA here is from genome assembly GCA_963978885.1 of Nemotelus pantherinus. Classification (NCBI taxonomy): domain Eukaryota; kingdom Metazoa; phylum Arthropoda; class Insecta; order Diptera; family Stratiomyidae; genus Nemotelus; species Nemotelus pantherinus. Next base: position 79,882,643 of record OZ022263.1, on the reverse strand, counting down.
GAATTTGATTTTTTCTGTGGCTGCAGTGTATTAAGTTGCACATTGACAGCTGCTCTTAATGTGATCGAAGATTTTCTTATGATCTTCTAACGAGGAACATAGGATGCGCGAAATATTCTTAATAAGAAGTACAATGCTTTGGCCTTTCATCTCACATATGAATTAAGGAATATTCATTTTATAGGCTGTGGTAGGAGGAAATTTTAGGTATAGTCCGAGTTTAGTCTTCGTTTAATAAAGTTTCCTGTTCCTATATCTTTTATTTAGCTTTTCGGTTGTTAGCCAGATTGTATTCCTGAACATTATTGTTGGCTTGCGATTGCTTTGGGGCAATATCACCCACTGCAGAAAACAACGACAGCTCATTGACATCTGTCATTATGCTAGAAATTGGCTTCATCTTCATTTTGCTGCTCTCTACTTTTTTTGGGCCAGTAGTTGGCACTGAAATCAATGCTACTTGACTTGCCTAGATGGCGCCAGATTTTACCTCCATGAGCACTGCCATTTGCCGTTTTAGGCCAAACAGCCCTTTACGGAGCGTGCGATTCTCTTTTTCGGAAGAACTGATGTTGTCTGCCGTTCGACTGAATGAAAGCATCCGAAATTTTGGCGGAGTCCTTATTAGGGCTTTTTTTTAAAACAATAAAGCTCACGTTTTTTATACTGCGCAAAAAAATATTAATATTCATTATCAATGATACCCGTGAATATAAGTTTTACTTACTATTCTTTTATACTTATGTATAATAATGATTCTATTAACAGCACTTCAAGACTTGCAGAGGAATATGACTATTCTCACTGAACTCACGGTGAGAACTGACCACTCTAGTGCTCCACAAAACTGCTATTCCGTTCTCTATTGCTCAATTTTGATACTAGAATCTTTAAAAACTCACTTTTGAGTACTTTTTTAAATAGATCTATTTTTAGTATTCGATTTGTAAGTAGTACTGAATCAATCATTCACAGTTGATAACCACATCAACTAAATCTCGTTTGTAGCTAGCACTGCTTTAGGATTTACCAAAATACGCTCGAAGGAGTCCAACGACATTTACTAAACACAAATTTTTTTTATGGCACAGAAAGATCAAATTAGAGGTTAGGTTCTTCTTGCTGATAAAATGAGATACATAGATCTATTGGTCTGAAGCGATACCAAATCACAAAACCTGCAGACCATTTGTTTTAACTATTAAGATTGATTGTAGTATGCATTTAGTGGCTGCGATATTGTATGGAGTATATATGCAGGAACTAAAGTAATCACGAAGAAAATTCAAGCCACTTGATATTAAAAGTTTTTGAAATGGCGTTATAAATCCAAAGAATGACTGAAGCTACAGTATCCCGCCATTGAATTATGACCGATCAGCAAATTTTAGAAAATTTAGCGTTTCCTCAAATAAAGCAGAAGAAATTCAATTGTTTTTATTTTGCAATAACATATATTTATTGGTACATGATTGTTTTAATAATAAAAAAATAAATTTTGATTGAATTTTAATATTTTGTGCTTCCTCATTTGGCCTGTATTGCTGCTTGTATTCTACTTGGAATGCTTTCTACACATTTGTTTATCATTTATCGCATTTCATTGTCGTTTTTCCACACTTATTTTATATTTTTCTTCAATGCAGCGATTGTGTTGTTTCTCCGGCTATACACCTTTGATTTTAAATAGGCCCAGCAATTCTCAATGGGATTGAAATCAGGTGAATTGCCAGGCCAAGGTAAAACCTCCAATTCTAGGGAACTTAATCAATCCATCCTAGCTCTCGATGTATGGCATGGAGCACCGTCTTGCATGAAGATGTATTCCTCTTTGGAATGTTCTAAGGTATCCAAATATGGCAGAAGAACATGTCTCAGCACGTCTATATACTGATTAGAGCGCATTGTTCCCTCAACGTAATAGATTGGGCCCGGACCTTCAGCTGTAATGCAGCTCCAAATCATCACTGAGGGCGGATGTTTAACTGTCCGAACCACACAATGTTCTGAATATCTCTCGTGGGGCCTCCTTCGAAGGAATTTTTTACTCTCCGTAACCACTTCCAACATACATTCGTCACTAAAGATAACCTAGGAGAAAATAAGTTTTAGAAAAGCTAAATGATTCTTAAGGCTATCTCTTCCTTTGACATATGAAATGAGATATGCTAAACAAAGGAATTTTCCTTATTTCAGTATTCACTCCCGTAGCTGCTGTGTATTTTCGCCCAATATCGTCTTCGTTTGCGCATAACTTTGTTTAATTTTGGTTTTTTTCCGGGTCGCCTACATGAAAGGTTGTTTTCCTTGAATCGCCGTTCCAAAGTTTTCATCGATATTCTGACGCCAGCTTCGTTCAGATCCCTCAAAATACCCTTAGCTGGTGCGTTGCGCTCCAACAGACCATTCTGCATGATTCTTCTATCCGTTCTCGGTGTTGTTCTTCTTTGTTCCCAAGGAACGTTGTTGAATCGGTTGAGCTACGCACAGTTTTGGCAATGTTGACCACGGAGGATTTCAAAAAACCTACAATCTCGGCAGTTTCGGCATAGCTTGACTTCTTTTCATTCAATAAAGCAACAACTTGCGCTTTTTTTTCCTGACGAAATATCAGCCTTTTTATCCATATTGTCTAAATTATACCACTGACTTAGTAATAATAGTAACTTCACTTCACTTCTCAATTTCCCTAAACTTCCAATGTCATTTACTTGAATAGCTTACAGGTATAGGAAATTTCCAACAGATACATAACTACCCCTGTACCGAGAGAAAAATGCCATAAATGACACTCAGTGCTCATAAAATTATCAAAATTCTTCAGAAATGCAATCGGTCATAATTCAATGGCGGGTTGCTGTAGGTTTAATAAAGAATTTTCCAGCGGAAAATAGCTGCCACTGAATTATGATTTTCAATTCCATAAAGCTAGTTTACACGGCCGACTCCATGAACGATAGATTGCACTTTCAATCCTGCTTAGACATCTAAAGTGAACAGTGCATGAGAACAACTAAACCTTTTCGCATGTTTCTACGTGGCTTGTTCTGATTTAACAGCACAGCGCAGGTGAAATCAAACCCAATGTTTATACCTCAAATTCTTATAGACAGTTTTTAATGGGTTTCGATTTAAAAACATGATCCGAAAAACTAGAATGCATCAGTCGTCTGTACCATTCAAGATATTTGTATCAATTATCTAAACTTTCATTTTGCAGCAAACATCTTTATCTCCGTTGAGGATCATTGTGAAATTAAAAACTCTACAGCCGTTAAAAAACTGATTTTCGAGAAAAAAAAACGTAAACGAAATTTGCAGATTTTGAGTACACATTTTACCACAAATTCAACCAAACTGCTTCCTTTTTTCTACCACTTTGATCCAAAAAATGCATCGAAACTCAAAGGGTAGAGAGGTTTTTAGGACGACCACTCGCATGAATTTTAAAATTTTATTTTTTGTGAATTTCATCTTCATCCTATGTCTTCTTCGAAAGTTACAGGGATAGAAATATGCTTCAGGATAAATTCAAACATTGGTTACTTACTTTCATTGTACATGTTTTCAATATGAAAATTTAATGAAAAAACGAAAATGCTTGGTGCTGGGAACCCTTTGCGAGCACCAAAACCAAAAGTATACCAAACCGGCCTCGCGTCCAGGCTACCACAAAACCTGAATTTTAATTCGATCCGATGACTGCATTGAATATTAAAGGGGTAAAAAAAACCTCAGGGCTACCAGCCACAAAACTTTTTAAATTTTCACAAACTTTATATTTGTTATTTATTGTCACAGAACATTGCTTACTTAAGAAATGACCAAAAACTACAAAATTTGCCACAACTGGCGTTCTATCATGATTTTAAAAACATATTTTTACCACATTTGGCCTACTATAAGATCAATTGACTATAGAAATTTCGTTTTGGTTTCATGACTGCACCGGAAGCTATAGGGCAAATATGTAACTTTATTTTACTGAGCGAGTTTTCAAAATTCAAGAAACAAAAACTACTATTGCTGGCAGCTCCACACTAATTTCGCAACCAATATTATACGAAAAGTAATCTAAAGTGTGGTTCAGCTACCATGTGAATTTCGTTAAAATCTGGTGACCACATCGTAATCAGTGATTTCACCGCCGAAAGATATTTCTGAAGTAGATATGGGGAAAAATATGTAGTAAATTAGGGCCTTATGTAGTAAAATTTCAAAATCAGTTTCCTTTAAATTAAAAGCGTCATATACTGGTAAAATCTGTTTTCTAGCCCAATGATAACAAAACTATCAAAAACTATCATTAGACACTTTTACCGACTGTGTTTTTTCTCTGTGGTTGTGTATTTGTTCTTTGGGATGTTTTCTCTTTGTTTGTTTATCTTCAGTGTTTGGTGTTATCGTGTATTTTTTGCAAGTTCTTGTTAGTTATTCTAGAATGTTTAATACCTGCTCGACATCTGGTTGTAGCAGGGGCAAAGACTTCAAGAATAATCATCAAGAATAATCATAAACCAAATGAGAAGACAACGCAATTATGATAAACAAGCAAACAAACAAAAAACACCCACAAAAACGCAAAAAAAAACACAATCGGTAAAATTGTCTAACAGCATAGCCATTAGACCATTTTACTGATTGTGTTTTTTTAGTATAAACTTTCTGTCTGCATGCTGGTTAGTTCGAAGATATTCAATGATTAATGTTTTTCTGCAGCATGCAGGTATATCACTATTGACTTCATCATATTTCCACTATAGATGTTTTTGTATTTTGAATAGTGATGTAACAGAGTTTGCAGTTTTCAAAACCGGTGTTAACTCAAAATCCGAAAAAAATCAGATACAAGGTTGATGACAAGCACTGCAGTATGGAGGACACGTGGGCGAGTTTACCCGCAATGATTCCGTAAAAAAGTTTTTCCACGCTTTGCAAAAGTTCTATCGATGTATTCCATTTTTCAACGATTATCCTAAAACAATGCCTTCAGTTGATCTAAAAATAAACAGCTAGCTAACACCGATTACATAAAATCGATAAAAAAAAACTTCAATAAAACAATATCTTGCTAAATCAAACTCAGAAAGAGAAAGAATATAGAATATGTAACTAATTTCCACACAGAAAAAACAATTTTGAGAGCTGCCGCTGGCTACATCATTGTGTTCGGTCAATGCTGCAATATCTGGCTACATCACTGACGGCAGCATTGTTGACAGCACTCGCAGCAGGCCACGGCTGCACATTGTGTTTCAGCAGTAATGCAGGCTATGCCAACAGACTAACGTTGCAAAGTTAGCGTTGCCGCCTTGTGTTTGACATAGCCAAATTACTGAACGACTGTGTATCACTGTCCGTGCCGCCCATGACGCCCGATAGCGTTCTGTGTGCCCAGCGCTTAAATCTTCTTCAATATTATATTCTCGATACAATATGTAGTAGATTTAACAATTTGAGTACTGAAGTAGCAAAAACGGCAAAGGCCGAAAAAATGTAGTAAATTTGCTACAAATGTAGTAAGGTGACAACACTGATCGTAATTCATAGGACAAAAAGCAGTTTGTTTCAGTGATTTTTCAAGATTTTCGCACCACTGCCACATGGTTACCCACATTTCAAAATCAGACCCGAGCCTACTTAAGATCAAGACATCCTGCTAATTTAATATGATCCGATAATGAGTTCTCGTGACCAGAAGTTTCGAGTACTCAAAATAGAGATAATTTGGTGATGGGCTGCCATTCATGTGCAACGCAAAATTTTGAAAAATTGAATTTAATAGGGGAAGCAAGGGGTAAAATTTATCAATAGTTTGCATTTTTAATCAAAAAATTAGTAGGTGCGTTTTTTTGCACACCTGAGCAAATCAAATTTTGTCAAGTATATTGAATACAACAACAAAATTATTGTTGTATACAATATACTCAACAAAATTTGATCTGCTCGGGTGCGCAAAAAAACACACCTAGTATTGATTTCAAACTAATCATTACGTAGTGCAAATCATACTTACATCGGTACAACCCTACTTTACAGCGGATACTTCAGGTTCGAAAATACATTAAGACTCTTAATCATCCATATCTCTTAATAACACTCCACTTAAATGTCAAGAAAATATCAAATCCTGTTCTTCTATGATAACCGTGTGAAAATTACCATATCATTTTCTCTCCAGTCCCTTTGTACGTTGACAAATATTATTTCAACTCGATTGTATTACTTTCCCATTATATTTAGTTAAATTAAATTTAACACTCATAAAAGCCTCATCGTCTGAACACAAAACACAAAACAATGCAAATCAAACAAGAGAACAATAAAATATCCTTGTGTTGTCGTTACATTCCTAAACAAACAGATTTCTCTCCTTCCCTCAGTTACCTACATTTACAATCTGCATACTAATAATACCGACTGTCTGCTCCATTTCGCCTATCCTGAAAACAGAAGATACACAGAATTCTAGCACAATTCAATTCTAGCTCTTGTTCCTAAACATCTATTTCCATACGGCTTGTTCGACAATCGGCAGGGGAGACAAACAATTTCCTTTTTCGAAACGCGTCAGATCTATTGTGATTTCTATTCAAATCCTTGTTTGCTTGGTTGGCTGGTTGGCTCTGTGCGTACTCTTATCATTAAGTAAGCATTTTGGACTACTATTCATTGTGTGATATGTACAAAAGGAAGAAAGTGAAAATTCGTATTTAGATAGTGCTAGGAAGGTTTGTATATTGCGTTGAGTGAGATTTGTTCATTCGTTATCAGCATATGGGCAATGAGGAAAGGAAGGAGAAAACTGTCTTCAGAAAATTTGTAGAATATGTCAATAATTATAGAATTTTCGCATAGCTGGATGATATTTGGCGCTATTGTGGGAAGATCAAGCACAGGAATTTCTTTGCAGACTTTTGACATAGGATATCTACTTCGAAAGACTGAAACGTACGTTTTTCATCAGGTAGACTAGGTAGCTGTTTTTCATGCTTGTATAGTTGGTAGGTCGGCATGCCGTTCCTGAGATTAGATGTTACCATTTACTTCAGTATATTTGAACTGCTTTATCGTGCTGCTGAAATGTTGTTATTGCACACAGAAAGAAAAATTTGTGGTTGGTATCGCAACGATTCATTCAAAATCGTTAAACGAACTACGGAAAATTGTTCTTTTTACTATGTTAGTATAGTTAATTTAAAGATATAAAAGTAGTTGGCTCTGCTAATGCAAAAAATATCGAAAGTTCAAGAAACCAATGCCCTAATTATGCTGCTCTAATTATCTCATACACTCAGAAAAATTTCATCACTTAACATTTTTTTAGAATCACTTTAAATCAAAAGTTGAAACACTTTTAAATCAAAAGGGAATCTTATTTGAATTTCACTTTATTATAACAATTTTATTTTCAAATCAAAATGTTTCATCATTGAATGAAAATAAAACATTAAAACAAGCAAGACTCACTTTGATACAACGTTGACTCACTTTGATACAGCGTTATTGAAATGAAGTGAGATTATTTGAATTAAAAAGAAACGTATATGGCGCCAAATCATATTTGACAATTTTTGAATCAAAAATGTTCAAAATGAAAAATGAAAATGAAAAATGAAATGAAAAATGTTTTGACGTTCTGCAAATTCAAACGCGTACTTACGTACCGCTTTGGGTGTAATTCCGAATCCACGACTTGCCAAGTGCAATAGGCTATCAGCTAACTTCTTTTCTGCGTTCTCATCTAAAGCACCTCGACGCTTAATAATACCCCTGGATAAAGTAACTCTTGTCTGTAAGCTCCTGGACGGTACTGCAAAAATCTCAGCAGCCTTATGCAAGGTCAAATCTTTGTTCTGGACTTTATTGGCAGCCTCTTTCATTTTTTCTTGAGACCATTCTCCGGCATCAGTCTTTTTTTTTTGTACGTGCAAACCATATATAATAAACTAAATATGAATCAATCACCTCAAACATGTAATAAATCAGTTTAAAAGTGTGATCCGATTCGCCCCTGACGATATGATCCGATTAGCCCCATAATCAAAACTTTTGAAATAAATATTTTAGACGTTAACCTCTAAGATCATACTTTAAAGCGAATTGGTTCTCTAATATAGACACCTTGCTTAGCAATATAAACCAATTTAGTTGAGTTTTTCACACAAATCCGTAATGTGACACAAAGAAATCGTAAGTACGTACCTTAGATGAGCGCCAAAATTCCGACACACACAAACAACCGAGTCACTGACGAGCGGCGTCGACACTGATTCACAAGCGCTATTGAAATACTGCCTATGTCGGGAGGTGCGGGGTGAGAGGAGAGACGCAAAACGCCGGTTGAGTGCGTTCTATGTGAATGCGATATTTGAATTATCAACTGATTTCTTATTTTGATCCGATTCGCCCTGTGATCCGATTCGCCACGGTCTACCCTAAGTGATGAATAGCTATCACCCAAATAGCCAAAATCTCAATGTAATTAACACCCTCAAACGGGCTTCTATTGCTTCACGAAAGTTGGTATTATATTTCTTTATAGTAGGTGAGACTTTTTCAAGTAGATACGTACTCAAAATTTTTTTGATTTTTTCGTGCAAAATTTCCAAATAAAGCTTCATGGTTAGCAATTAAGTCCTTGTATAAATTATGCCGAATATCTTGACCACCAACATATAGTTATCTTCTCCACCACAGAAGCCTTCTTCTTTTCTTTTTACGATTCACAGCTATTACGAAATAAGCAGCTGCTGCGACTGTTTGTAAAGTCGTGACGCACCAAACTAAATTTGCCTGAATAGAACTGTTTTAAGGTGCGTACACATAGTTTAACCCATAGATATGAAAGAGTATGTATACGAAATGGCTATCCGTGTACCCATACGTGAGTGTGCCTTTTTTAATACACGCACAACATTGCTCTCTCCCAAAAATTCCGTTCAGGGCATCCCTTTCTACCGCACTCACAACCAAAAGGCCTTAATGCTGTGTCTTAATGCTGGGAACACCAGATGGGTGTATAAACGTGCAACGGGCAACACAGAAAGAAACGTCAATGTCAGTTTGATTTGTTTCGGGGACTGAAAACATTGACTTTCATTCAAAATTTATCAAATAAAATGTGAAAATTTTTCGGCGTATTCGCTGAAAACATGCATCTACGTTTGTGCGCAATAATTTGTGTCGGTTTCGCGAACAAATTAGCGGTCAAAAATTTTAAAATAGTGCGATAATGAAGTGCCGCGTTCAAGGCTGCAAAAGTAGCTATCGAAGTGCTTCGCAGGGGATATCGTATTTCGGGTAGATAAAATTAACCTGTGGCATCAATTTCGTTTTGTTTTTGTGTGAAATCATAATGAATTTCATTCATAAAAAGCATTTTAATCTCCTTTCGCCTGTTTGGGGAAAGAAATGCCAAACGACGTTCAAAATGGCGATCTCTCGTGGTTTTTTCACATTGGCTTTGCCGTTAGAACTGTGTAGGGCACACACCCGTACCTCATTTACCACCAGTAAACAGAAAGTCGAAAACTGGCACATTTCTCTCGATCGATTTCTAATCCATTCTCTCTTATATCTGTGGTTTAACCAAATGTTTCTTCTCAACTATTGGCATTGGCTATGCCAGAGAATATAGACTAATAAATAGCACGGAAAGCGCGATATTTTCCGATAGAAGAGAAGGGTATAATGTGGAGGGTCTACGGATCAGCTGGTGCCTGATCCGCGAGGCCATAAGGCTGCGCTAAATAAGCACATTTTTCCATTCGCAAAAGTGAGAGAAGCATATTCTCGGCCCTGGCAGGAGTTTTTAGTATTGGTGATCAGCTGGTGCCTTATAAGAGCCCGCACCAAATAAGTACGTTCTTCCATATACGAAAGTGAGAGAAGCATATTCTCGGCCCTAATACATCAACCAATGAGAGATGAGAACGTGCTGTTGGGCGTATGATCTCATCAAGGAATAGTAAGCGCAGCGAACATTCGCTGGCAACAAACAACATTGTCTGTAGTGGATAGCATAAACATATCGCAGATTTTGTTTATTCTCCAAATGGTATCGGAAATAGTATTCCGCGTCAATTATTTTATTGTCAACCATTTTAATACACAGACTAGTTTTTAAGAAAATTAATATTGCATAAAACGACAATCGTTAAAAAGGTGTTTTTGCAATGTATATGTATATTACCTAGTGGGAATGAAAGAATGTATCTTATCGTAACATGGCCGCTGGTGGGGTGTTTTTTGTCTTGTTTCAATTTTCGAAATCGGGTACTGCTATCTATTTTTCGCAATTTGTGGGGTAATGTTTTAATTTATATCGCAAATCACGCGCTTTCCATGCTATTTATTAGTCTATATCAGGGGTGGACAAACGGTCGATCGCGATCGACCGGTCGATCGCAAACAGTTCGATCTTCGATCACAGACGTTTTTAATAATTTACTAGGTTAATTTAAAATGTGAAGCAATAATTTAGTAGACGATTTATTCAGTACATTTTGGAATAGGCCTTGACTTAATAGATCCTATCGGACAGTCCACTCAGTTTTAGTTCACACAAAAGCTCGCAGGGCTTTGGTGGCGGAGAAACCAAAGGGAAAATCCGAGATAACTATGCTCTCGATTTGTGCAATTTATAGATCTATATCATTGTAGTAAAACTGCTTCACTAAATCTCGTATACGTATACGGTTGTTTCATTTCCTTAAATCTCTCTGTTCTAAAGTACACACTTTATATATTTGCTTCCCACTATACACCGTGCCTGCATTTGCATTCGTCTCCCTGCTACCGAGGTAGTAAATTGTCGCACACAGCGCACTAAAAGTTAATCTCAATTTCAGATAAAATAAAATTTTAAATTAAAATCTTTTCACGCCAACTTAGTTTGTGCAGCTCATTCTTTCGAGCTAAAAAGTGACATTTGGTGTTTGAATTTGAAAATTGAATTGTGTAAATGTCTTTTCAATTACAAAATCGTTCGAAAATTGAAATTCTTGACATCTTATACGTCAGAAATGATAAGTGTCTCTCCGCTTTTCTCCATTTTCAAAATTTTCGCTCGAAAGAGTTACCAGATAATGGAGACATGTCCAAATTTAGCTTCACGATTAACTCAGTACTAGCCTAAAGAATGAACTGCACATACTAAATTGGCGTGAAATGATTGGAGACATGAGCCAAAGCTATCTGCATTTTCAAAGCGAAAGCATCTTCCAAGCAATTTTTCACGCTTAAAAGTGAGTACAACTCTTGCTATTTTCAAGCTAAATTTTCGCCGAAATAAATTCCACGTGAAAATTTGCATGAAAATTTAACGTGAAATCGAAAACAGTACTAAGCTTTAGATGGCTTAGCTGAGGAAGCTTTTTGCAAAGATTTCTAAATCTTTTGCCTAAAATTATTGTATTTTTGGACACATTAGGAGAAAAACATGACCAATTGGAAGATCCAGTATGGGTAAAGAAATTAGCAATTCTTACGGATTTTATGCTTGCTTAATTTATAATTACAAGGAAAAGGAAAGTATTTTTGACTTGTTGAGTTCAGTAAATGTTTTTTAAGTAAAATTAAAACCTTTAGCTTCACAATTAAATAAGCAAAATTTTTAAATATTTTCCATATTTAGAAAAACATATTAAACTTACTGGTGAATGTAAAATGCAAAAGCTGAAAGACATCCTTCAGTTCGCGAAAATGTCCGGGGCTTTCGATGGCCTGAATTTTTTTCTCCTGGCCCATTTATCTGGTATCACTATGGACCAATAGGTCTATGTGTGGCCTTGTGACAACAAGTACCACCTAACTTATCCTACTGGTCAATGTAATATTGAAATACTTTGTCCTGAATTGGAAAATTTTATTCAAGAATTCGAGACACGATTTGCAAACCTCAACAACCTTCACCCGATGTTTGAATATATTTCATTTCCTTTTGGAGTATTCGACAACGAGGATATTTCACCAAATCTAGTTCATTCTTTACAATTGAATTCATCGGATCTAGAGTTGGAAATTTTAGCAACAGCACGTGCAAATGAAAATTATTTTTGGATTTTACTACCATAAAAAATATCCATTATTGAGATTGGTAGCAATGAGGATATTTGCATTTTGTTTCTGCTTCCATTTATCTATGTGAAGCAACGTTTTCTCAAATGAAAAATATCGAATCATAACTTAGGAGTTCTCTGACTGATGACCACTTAATGGCATCTATTCGATTTTGCATTAGTGCTTACAAGCCTAACTCTACAATACTTTTTGATGAAATGGAGAGTCACGCATATACATCAAAAATTAATCCAAAATATTTATTAATAAGGTACATTGCACAAAGTAGTAATACAATGTATTTAATAGATTAATATCAATAAAGACCTTAATCAAATTTTTATTTGTTTTTAATTTAACCCATTTTTCGAAGTCGATCGCGCATAAATTAAAAAAATTAATGTCGATCATACCAGTATTAGGTTTGCCCACCCCTGGTCTATATGCTCTGGCTATGCCATCTACACAGGAACCGATTCGTGCCAATGGATTGGGACCGAGGTGTTAGATGCGGTCCGCGCTGAACTATCGTCGAACAACCACCCACACTAGATCGAAGGCCCAAGGCCAATACATCGCCAACGCTTTGATGTTACCGCCGGCAGAGCGGATGGCAACCAAGGCGACACTGAGGAAATCCGAGCCAAATAATGGCCTGGTCGTTGGTCTTGGCCCTATATGTACGCAGCTTTAGACGCATGCTACAAGCATAAACAACAAAACGCATGCGATGTGGGGAGACAAATTCCGCATACGACATCCTGGAATTCTGTGGCTCATAGTCGCAAGGCAACATTAGGAAACAAGTATCCTGCCTAATGTTCTCGCACACACGCATCTAATCTAAGAAGTACCCCGAAACTGTCCGAAATCTAGCGGTGCTCATTAGAGAACTGCCTCCGACTGAAGTATCTGTAAAACGCCTATCCACTACCGTCAGGATAATAAAATCGGACTTAGGAGGAGCGAAGAAGCAATTCTATTTAAAAGAATTTTTCCGAATTATGTTTTTTTTTTGTATTTCTATGTTAGTTTGCGCAATGAAACATGAATATTTTACATTTTGTAATAAATACCTCCAAAAACACATTGTAGAGTTTACAATGTAATGCTAATAATTAAACAAAAACTTAAAGAAAAGTATGATACAATTGTAAGGTATTAAAAGGATTATAACTTTCGGGAGTTAACGTTATTTTAAGTGGTGAGCCAGAGTCGTAGATGTTAAAAACTCATCATTTCAGTTGAAGTCGCAAGTTTGATTTCTCGACTTGACTTTAATACACGCCCCGCTTAATAACACGATCCACTCCATCATCTTAAAGAAAGAGGTAAGTTAGTGGAATATCGACGCAAGCAAAGATGATAGTGTCCCCAAAGAATTGCTAAACCTTAATCTTCGAGGATTATTTCAGCTGAAATCGTAAGATTAGGTTTGCGAAGAAAAAAAAACACCACATTATAGGCGGATGCGTAGAGGGTTATTGTCTCAAAAGTATAATTTCATTGCATAACGTCCCGAACAAAGACTGTCTACAAACGAATATCTTCGTCACTAGTCAGTGCTTCGTAAGGCAAGTCTACTACTTGACCGTGAAAGCGTTTTATGTTTACAGCCCAAATCAGATCCATCGAATAACTTGGAAGAATAAATCTGAACTGACTTCGAAAGGGTTGTAAAGTATTACCACTATTTTATTTTATTTATTTCGTGAAAAATTTCGTTGGTTTTTATTTGCACAAAATTTTAAATATCGAAGAATTAACGAGGCCAGTATATTAAGGAAACAACATCAACAATTTTTTTGAACTATCTTTCACAGTTCATTCAAAAATAGTTTCTTCATTCAAAATCACAACTTACAGTGTGGCACCAGCTTAAGAGTTTGCACAAACTCGTTGTGTAAATGACAAAAAATCTCCCAAGTACTCTACTCATAGTATTATTCAGCGCCAATCAGATCACCTCTGTTTACATTCAACAATCCTCACATAAGGATAAGACGTCCGCGAAGAATGATAATAAATTCTCAGCAATGATAAAAGATTATTTTAACAGAAATAAAGCGAGTTTTTGTTAGTCGAACACTATCAGCATTTTATTGAAAATCGAACCAGAGGAAAAAGTTATCAGAAGGCCCAAAAAAATGCTCCCCATCAAAATGCATGCCATCGAGAATCGGACAACGACTAAAAACACGAAGCGAGCTCACGTTGTATAGTATGGTGTAGCTGACGTTTGTTTGAACAACTGACTTTACGAAAAGAATGATATCAGTCATGACATTTTTTATTCGATAAAAATGACTATTTGATTAATTTGTGTACAATAAAAAGGTACAATTTTGATAAGAAAACCAAACCAAGGCTACAACAGTACGGTACTCTTGAGTTGAGGAAGATATTTATGAAAAAAACGATAGATTTTGATTCCTTTATGAATACTCAATAACGATTTGTTTGATCATTTTTTGTTTCGAAGGAAATAATCCTGAGGGTTTTTGTTTACAGTACCACGAACTCTCTTATCCGGTCGTTTATTTTTTCTGCTAAGTAGTCTAAGAATTATGATTTTAGACTCAATAGAATATGGACATGTAAGCAAACACAGGCCATATCTTTGGTTTTTTCAAGTCAATATTTAATCGATCGTGTACGAAAAGTTTATTGTATTTCAACCATTTTTTTCACAGTGAAGAAAAGATTAAGCTATACCCATTCGTGCTTGTAGTGTGATATGATTGTCCCTTGAAAATAGAAGCATTAATCATTTTTCTGAAGAAAAAACAAACCACTAAAAAACACTGGTGATCGTTGCCATTGAATTTTTTTACGCCGGCTCGTATGTTTTCTAGAATTATTTGGATAAAGTAATCATGTTATAAATAACAGGCTGATACGATCGAGACATCAGTTTTATGACATAGAACTTTAAGAATAGTTACTAGGCTAATATTATCAGATTTTAGATTTTCTTAGAAAATTCATGAAATATGCTGATTTAATTTCCAATTTACTATTCATTTCAGAGCCCTGCACATGAAAGAGCATCCAGACTACAAATACCGTCCGCGGCGAAAACCGAAAACGCTCACCAAATCTCCAGTGCCGCAAAATCAACAGAAAGACCAAAATCATCATCATTCGCCAAAGTATCCGTTCAACTCGACCACTCTCGATCTGACACTAGGACTACCACAGCGAAATCCACCATTCCCCCTTCCACACTACGCACCACTGGATCCTACAATCGCGCTGGATCTTCAAGCTCGGCTGCAAGCGATGTACGCCGGCAGTCTCTATCATCCATGGCGTTATTTTGGGTGTTCACCAATATTGTCATCACCCGATGTACCGCCACCATCCCCACCCTCATCAGCTTCACAACTGTCATATGTTTGCGTCAAACCACCGAAAAACTCACCACCGAATCCTCAGCATGTCCCAGTTCCCACACAGTCAACGCCACCCAGCATTATTTGACCTACCCCGTTGCGCTATAGCGCCACAGAACATGCAGCTGTGTAAATAGCCTGAGCACCAGAAAAGCATGCTAGTTATTTTTGGTGAAAAAGTGCAACCATAGGTTTAGTTTCAAGGGAATAAATCGAATACGTAATTAGATTTTAATCAATATGAGAGTTTGCATGACGAAAATGTACTGAGGTCACAATCTTAATGAAAAAACTGGGCTCATTTTCATTTCGTTTTTGGTTTTTTTAATGAAATTTTTCCAACTACACTATTTTCCGTGAAAAATTGTGTATTATTTTTCAGAAATATTTTACCCACATAAATTTTAAATGAGCTCTTAATTGATTCAAAGAATTATTTGTAGCTTTTTGTTCAGTCCAGGAGTGACCAAGTAACAAATTATGTTAAAAATCTTATTAAAAACACGAATACATATTCCAAATTGATGTGATACAAGTTTTAAATAAATATAAAAAGAAAACTAGAAAGATAAGTTTTGAAATTAATCACATATCATAGCATGCAAAAAATGAATGATATTTGACGTAAAATTTAAGAACGAAACAAGAACCTAATCTCATTAGGAGCTTTGTTAACAAAAAAACAAATCAAATTTTACTTTAGAACATATATTTTTGAACATTAAAATTGACCGCTGGCAGTTGGGGATGATCAATTTATTTGGAGGACAATGGCAATGAATGAAATTTTTTTTTAAAAAATTATGTAAGTCAATCAGCCAATTTCTTCAATGAAGAACACTCTTTCTGTCGCTCAATTGATCGATAGTATTTTCATTCAAGTCATTCAGAGAACAACAGATGCAATGATTCGTATTTCCATTAATTGTTTGTTAAATCACATGTGGCTCTCTTTTTGATATTTTTATTTTAATGTGCATAAAATTATTGATATAGTTGATTAAAGTTTTTAAAACGTTCACATTCAATTTTTTGCATCGCTGCAATATTTTACTAAAATTTTTCAGTATTCTTCTCTATTATTTTCAAAAAACGAACAAAACCAAAAATCAAATAGATGTAAATGTAAATAGAATTTAAGGTGTGCAATAATTATCGATAATGTGTGAAATATCTGAATGTATGCATAAAAAAACTTGGATCCTTTTGTTAAAAATTAGAAAGTTTTTATTACTTATAGTTTTTGTTTTACTTTTAAGTTTTTTGCTATTAAATCTGAATCGATAAAATTAATATCGAGGATGAAGCTAAATTAAAGATATTCCACAAAAACAACATTCAATACTAGAAAATGTTGTTGCGCATTAGTTTTATAAATTTTGTTATTTAGATTCAATATTGATTAAAAAATAAATTTTGTAATATGATGTATTTGTCTTATTTGGAACACTATTCAAAGAAAGCTTCAGATCTGAAATTGTATGTTTCCTGGACAATACTGACTCTTTCAGTTATAGTCCGGGAGGCAGCGTTGCATTTTGGATGGTGATTTCACGCCGCTTGATTTAGCATGTAGCCGATAGCTCATATATAGCTAGGAATGAAAATAGTCGTCAGCTGTCAAAATCGTGGTGGGTGTGGTTGTGAGAACCTGTCAAACCTGTAAAAAAATGTTGGCAAAAAAGTGATTTCACGCCGCTTGAAAATTCGTCCAAGCAATGCTTATAGGATAAGAATACGTATAAAAAAAGTCAGCTGAATAAATAGTGGTGGATTGTACGTCAGCCGAGGGCATGAACCTGTAAAAAAATGATTCATGTAAAGTGATTTCACGCTCGATGAAACTAATACAGCTGACTCTTTAGATCATAACAATCATGAAAACAATCGTCAGCTGTTTATTTAACGGTGGTAAGACCGTCAGCTGAGCCGTTATAATTGCAGACCTGGTATATTTTGCAATTCAATTATTGGTATAATTGACGATTTTTTTTCCTCAATTTTTGTAGCTGACGTACATTTTTACTTAATGTACTGTTTAGGTAATCATTTAGCACAATTTCATGTGACTTGAAATCAATTTAGACTAAAATTTATGATTTTAATCTAAATTTCTATTAATAAAAAGTATAATTATGTTGATATACTTATTTTTTTATTTAAAACAGAGGTGAGTGGAAAATATTTATGTATATTATTTACAACTTGACAAAATTTATTGATTATTTATTCGAAGCAAACGTACATTCTCAAATTTTACTGCTAATAAACAAACTTTCTATATTTAAATTAATCAATTAATGATTTTATATATTATCATAAAGTTTTTAATATTTACTGCCATATTTTTCTAAATATTTTTAATCTAATCCTCTGATGTGTCCGATTCCAGCTGGCCACTTTCACAGCTATCATCGGACGTATCAAAAGCTGATTCTTCATCTTCCTCTTCTTCTGCAGTTTCGTCACCATGCACAATTTCTTCGTCCTCGTCGGTGCTTTCTGGAAGAGAAAGAATTATTATTTATCATTGATTTATTCATAAGTTTTTATAGAAATTGACAATTACCTGTAGTGTTGACAACGCTTGTCACGCTGGTGATACTTGGTGGAATTTGATTCCCGTCGAACCATTTAAAAACATATTTATCTCCATTCTGTTCCTATCCATAGTCCGTTGGTGCAGATTCAATTGGAACTGCTAGATAAGCATGGGTCCAGAGGTGGGCTATGTAAGATGCACGCAGAATTTGCTGATACAACTCAGACTTACATGGCGGAAATATCGCTCCATCAATTGAATTTTTACTAATGTTCGAAGAACAATAGTATTAAACTCGTTTCGCCGAAAATTCATATTTCTTTATTTATATATATATATATATATCAGCAAATCGGTTAATAGAAGTAATCTCTGGAGTGGATGATCCGATTGAGCTGAAATTTTCGGAGAACGTAGATGTATATAGTAGGTAGGTCCACAACTTTCTCAAATTCAGATACTCTAAACCTTTTGGCGGCGGCGAGCGTTTTAGTGAATTTTGAGGTACTCCTATATATCCAAGCAGTGTAAATTTTTGTTAAAGAAATGTATTGGGAATGAAACCTAATTATGTTCTAAGCTCGTCTATGATAAAGAACTGGAAATTTTGAGCCGTGTGTGGGTGCAGGGTGCCTAAAAGTAGGCAAGGATTTTTTTTCAAATTTTGATTTGTCATTACTTCTAAGAAAAGCAATGGATCGTCGTGAAATTTGCAGAGCATATTTATGTTGACTAAAATTAAGCGCACGTTGATTTTAAAGATAATGCGGGTAACCCTGCAGCTACGGCAGGCTCTTGAAAAAAAAACCTTCAAATCATTGACCTTCCTGAAAAATTTTTGATTTTTGACAAAAAAATCAAATCACTGATAAATTTTAACCTTTGTCCATCATGTCAAATTAAAATTTTGAAAATTCCGATTTGCACAAGAACGGCAACCCATCACCAAATTACCTCTATTTTCAGCACTCGAAAGTTCTGTTCACGAGAACTGACGCCCGGATTATCCGATCATAGTGAAATTTACAGAACATGTTGGTATTAGCTAGGACCAGGTCTGATAGAAGTGATTTTGAAATGCGGGCAACCCTGTGCCAGTGGTACCATCTTGAAAAATCACTGAAAAAAAAACCGGTTTTTGGCCTATAACTTCCGATTCAGCCATCAGATTTTGACAAGATTAATCCAGTACTTGGATCTTACTCTATATAACATTTGATGAAAATTTGGCTGAAAAATTAGAATAGAGTTGCCAGCTATGGTGATTTTTGTCCCCTAAATCTTGCAAATTTGCTCAGCAAAATAAAGCTTTTTTCCCTATAACTTCCGGTCCAGTGTAGAAATCAGAACGAAGTTCACGCAGTAAATGGACTTTAATCTGAACCAAATTTCATAGAAATTTCGTACCAAAACTATGAAAGAGCTGCCAGCTATGACAATTTTTGTAATTTTGTTTAATTTCTTTACTGAGCGATTATGTCATTAGATTTCCAAATGGAAATGATCCTGCAATGAAAATTAACAAGAAATATTAACGCTTTAAAAGTTTGATAAGTTTTGAGGGTGGTAACCCTAAAATTCTTTTCACCCGTATAACTTCCAGCGCAGTGATTCAATCGAATCGAAATTTACTGGTTGGGTTTAACTTAACGTGAAGCAGATTTGGTATGTATTATGCTTTGCTGTTGACACAGGCTAACCAGCATTAGCCATTTCCGTAAATATTGCACCAGCAGATGCTTCAAACAACGTTCTCATATGCAAAGCATTTGCAATAAAAATAAAAAATGCTTTTTTAAATTTTTCGAGTTTTGAACATTTTTTGGATGGCAGCCTCAAACAACGTTTAACCGCTGAAACTTTCGATGAAATCCTGCGAAGAGAACGAAATTCAAAGGATACGTTTATTTGAGTATGAGCTTGTTATGGTAAACTTATTGCTACTTCGTTCGGAAAGTGTTGCCAGCACTGAATTATATGTGTTATAGTTGAGTTTTGTTGCTTTGGATAAGGAATGGTTGATATGATTCTAAAAAACAGTGTATTACGTCTTTCCACACTTTTTTGTCACTCAAAGACAATTTCTTCGAAAATTAGTTTTCTAGCGGTTCAGGTGCGCTAGAGTTTTTTAAAATTCAACACATCACTTTTCACATTCATTTTATACAGCTTCGTAAATGTAGCAACTCGTGCTGCATTTACGTCGCTGATACTTTTAAAACCCTAGATTCTGCAAACGAATTCTTCAATGGTTTTTTCAAGCTCATACATTTCACTATTGTTTATGTTCGCCATATTTGAAAATGCTTTCATGTGTGATGCTGAATTTATTAAAGTTTCATCCTAATCTTCTATAAATTTACCCCTAATAAAAAAACTAGAAACAGAAAAGAAGAAAAATGTTCTCCAAGCCATTTATATTCCACCATTAGTGTGTATTCCCACTTTTGATTGATTTTTGTTTGAAACTTTTATTTTTGATACAATGATACAGTTGCCATGTGCGAACTAAATTGCCTCACTCTAGCAGTAATAACTGCTAAATTCAATATAACTCACGCTCTTAAGATTTTAAGTTTTCAAGCTATTTAAATAATAACGAGTAAATGAATTTTTACGAGTTTTGGGATAAACCGAGTTTGGTTGAAAACAAGTTAGGTGAATCAATGTCATCTGCCGCCTTTGTCATGTTGACTTTAATAGCTGTATCTTATAGTTTACCTGAGAACTAAGTTTTTCTGTAATAAACTTGGATGGCAATGTTAAAAAGAAGTGCTTAGAGTTGAAAAGAGATTAGAAGAATCTCGTGAAGCAACAAACAAAACAATGTTTGGGTGCCACTGCATGACGTACTTGCTCAAAACATATCCTTTTCTTCATCAAATCATCAGTATTTTGACAGCTATATAGTCCTTTTTTAAATAGAAGAATTTTTAATTTAATTTTAAAATAATCTGCCCTCCGTATTAAATTCGTGAAAATTTTGAGCACATTCGCAATGAACCCACATTTTGTAATAATTTTATTTTTTGTGGATGTAATATTAACAGCAATATACAGATGAAAACAAAGAGCGGACACAATTTGTGATATTTTTTTTGACTCAATATTATTCAATAAATATAATAGCTTCACAGTGAGTTTTTTAATATTATTATTTATAGTTTCAGTACCTCTAACCAAATAAACTTTTGGGAACTTGTTGATACATTTTCACCAATATTGATACACTTTTTGAAAACAAATTTATACGGCGGAAAATTTTTATTTCAATCTACTTTTAATGAGGAGGACAAAGAAATTGTGAATGTTCGAGGAGAAAGTGACGAAACTAAAGAAAACGAGGGAGAAGAAGAATCTGTTTTTAATACGTCTGATAATAGTTGCGAAAGCAACTAACTGAAAACGGACACATTAGAAGATTAGGGCCAAAAAAAAACTATTTAGAAAATTTGATAATTTGCAAAAAGATTTAATAATTTACGTTTTTTTCAAAGCAATATTCAATATATTTTGTCAAGTAGTAAATAGTATACATAAATATTTTCCACTCACCTCTGTCTTAAATAAAAAAATTAGTATTTCAACATAATTATACTTTTTATTAATAGAAATTTAGATTAAAATCATAAATTTTAGTCTAAGTTGATTTCAAGTCACATGAAATTGTGCTAAATGATTACCTAAACAGTACATTAAGTAAAAATGTACGTCAGCTACAAAAATTGAGGAAAAAAAATCGTCAATTATACCAATAATTGAATTGCAAAATATACCAGGTCTGCAATTATAACGGCTCAGCTGACGGTCTTACCACCGTTAAATAAACAGCTGACGATTGTTTTCATGATTGTTATGATCTAAAGAGTCAGCTGTATTAGTTTCATCGAGCGTGAAATCACTTTACATGAATCATTTTTTTACAGGTTCATGCCCTCGGCTGACGTACAATCCACCACTATTTATTCAGCTGACTTTTTTTATACGTATTCTTATCCTATAAGCATTGCTTGGACGAATTTTCAAGCGGCGTGAAATCACTTTTTTGCCAACATTTTTTTACAGGTTTGACAGGTTCTCACAACCACACCCACCACGATTTTGACAGCTGACGACTATTTTCATTCCTAGCTATATATGAGCTATCGGCTACATGCTAAATCAAGCGGCGTGAAATCACCATCCAAAATGCAACGCTGCCTCCCGGACTATTATACTCGGTTCGTTTTCAGGAATGAGAATTCCACAGAAAATGCTTTAGTGAAATGCACCCTAATTTGCAGTAGCTCTATTAGAGTTGTTAAGCTTTCCGGAAATCTCCAGCACAGGCACTGTTCAAAGTTCTGTTTTAACCGCAATTCTTTTGTTGTTTTTTGCTAATTCCCTTTGAAAAGCAAAGGTGACTGCGCTACCTTATTCTTGCAACGGCACTAGCTTATTTTTTTAAAAAAATATTTGATGATGGATCTTAGAATAAACGTAAACGTAAATACTCATTTTTGGCATACATTTTTGTAAAGATGGCCACCATCATGTGATCACTATGGTTTTCAACAACTATCGATGAATGTCCATAGTCATATTTAATTAAATTGTGCTGTGTTATACAGGCTAACGCAAAAGTTTCTGGCCTTTGATATGAAAAATCAACCCAAAAACTATCTTTAAAAATATGGAGACCTTCTTAAATTTTTCTTCGATCTACATAGCTTTTATTAATTTCCGCATAAAGATAAAGTAGAATTTTCAGTGATGATACCAAAATCATCACTTCTGTTTAAGAGTCGGCAAAAACAGGAACCAAAATTGAAAGATGATTAGTACGTAAGTCGAATCCTTAATAAAATATGCGGACCCTCTATTGTTTGGGTACTTTTTTTATTAACTTGAGGTGTTATATATGGTGTAGTAAAAGGACGATCAGAAATGTAAATTCATTTATTCAGATTTCGTTAGTTGAAGTGGAAGCACCAAATTCCCCAAAGACCTAGATTTTAACTGCCTTTTGCCGAAACCTCGAAAACTTTGGAAATCTTCAACGTATCGAACTGCAATTTTTTCACGATAATAATGGTAAATAGTTGAATTCAAAAGCGTATTCAATGCATGCATCAATTGGGCTGCAGCTACAGCAACATTTGTAAAACATTGAGTAAAAACGTGAGAAAATGGTGCAACGTCGAAGGAAGAAGGAAACATTGACGATATGGAAAGAAGTTGTCGACCGTCAGTATTTTCCACCAAAAATAAGAAAAAATAAAGATTTGGGTATTGGCTGAAAATAAACCAGGAGCAGAAGCACGAGCAGTCACAAAACGGCTTAACAGCTCCCTGGAGGCCACTAAAAAGTGTCAAGGCGAATCGTTTAGCGATACATTCGATCAGTAACTGGAGGCGGCAATTCTACAGACAACGCATCAAACTTACTTTCCGATAAGAACATTCGGACCGGTTGAGCTTCTGTCAAAAGCTGCAAAAAACTTTGATTCGCTGATTAAAATGCCCGTGGTTGCATCCGGCGTGAAAACATCCTCTTTACAGTCAAGCCGTGAATTCAACTGCATTCAATACCTAACCGACAGAATAGGACAGAAAGAACAAGTGATCCCGCTAATATTTCTGTAATACAGACCCCGAAATTCAGCTTAAAGGCCATTGTAACTGGCGGAGTGAACAGTCGCGGAGAAAACCAACTTCATTTTGTTAAGCAAGGAGTGTCTGTCAATCCTCTTGTTTTTGCACAATGCCTTAATAATCACCATCAATCTATGGACAGAAAGGAAGTGATTTTGTTGCAGGATTTGAAAACCTATAAGTTGATTTATGAGCACTTTTCTAATGTGTGGTTTGATTGGGCTGGTAATTTCCCTGGTCTAAACTCCATTGAAAATGTGTGGCCCAAACGAAAAGAGAGTAATATCCCAGATCCAAAAATAAGCAAGAGCTGATTCGCCTTACACAAGTTGAGAAGGACGCAATTTAGGTAGGGTGGCTAAGAAATTTATGTGAATATTTCAGAATACGGATTTTGCACTGTATAGAAATCGGAGGAGGACATATTTCATACTAATTATATATTATGCTACATAATGTGTGTATTTTGTAATAAAGGAGGTATTTTCTTTCATATATCTTTAAGTTCATGTTGTCATGCTGAGAAGATCAAGCTCATAATTATTTGAACCAAGTAAATAATCTTAAATTCTATAATACTCACTCCAACTAAGAAGCATTTCATGGTCACGATCGTTTTACCCGAAAAATAGTGCTGTAATCGTATTTATGCCACTGCTAGCTTCACATTTTTGCTAGATTATATTACATTTATATTTATCACCTGTGCCACAAAAATTACCCATTCGCCATCACCACGAACTTCAGCATTTCCTAGAAGAAGTGGAAGGACTCGTCCGTTTTTCAGATGTAATGGGGTACGCAGCGATTCAGATCACTGACGGGCAGAAAGCCCCTATTGGATGCCGTCACTACGGTAACGGTCATGTGTAGGTGATATACGGGAAGATCACTTTCTTGAACTGTTACTTGTCCCAAAATGAGTCAGTGCAGGAATTCAGAGACAGCTCGTGGGAGGACTCTATTCATAACCTACTGTTTACGGTGGGGGTGACTTCAATATAAGAGCATTGAAGTGGACCATGCTCACCGAAAACACTCGCGGACGGGACGTAGTCAAGATGGCATCGAGGTAGGGTTTGTTTGGGACCCAATAAAAAGATTCACATCAACATTCCAAAGGACCAGATTTAGCGAATCTATTCCCAACAAAACCATGACACCGGAAAGACTTGCAGCACTCGTCAGCGATTGGGGAGTGATGGAAGATTACACAGCAAGCGATTCAATTATATCACCTTTCAACTCGTTTGGGGCAGGCATAGACGACACCGCTCTCCCGGTAAGTGACCAGGCTGAGATGGCTCTAAACTTAATAAGAACGAAATCATCCCATTGCTCGTTTCGAGTATGGAAGGAGAGATTCTAACAACTGGGACCCCATTGAATCTAGCAATAGTGGAGGCCACTGCTGGCAGCATCATAGGATGGATTCGAAGGGCATGTATGGCTTCAATGTCCAAACCGAAATCATTTCGTGGGAGACAGCATGCATGCTGGTAGAACGATGAAATCGCCAACCAGAAACAGGGTGAGAGCAGCTAAACTCCCTGCTGTTCACATTGCGTCAAAGAAGGGGCTGAAATGCCATCACGAAAAGCAAATACGCCGAATGGCAAGCATTTTGTAAGGAGCGTCGCAGCGGCTATCACTGCCAAAACTGTCGATTTCACCCAACATAGACCAAAACCACAGATCGTCATGCGAAACGGACTTTGGCTTTGTCGAGGTCCGAACCAGCAAATTGTTCCGGTATTGGTCATCAAACTGTGATAGCTTGACCTTTGGGAACCACATCCGCAAGGTATGTGATAAGACTCTAGGAGTCGTCACATTACTGAGTAGACTAATGACTCCTGATGACATCTGTCAATTCCGTTTTGCTGTATGTAATCGAAATTTAGAAAAATGCGCTCCAAATTAAGGATTATCAAGTGCTCATTACCGGTGTAAAGCGTAGGGGGGGGAGCTTCATTTACTGGTTGCAGCCACCACATGGTCTCAGAAGCTGCCTAGATGGTGGTATCGGAAGTAAAATCTATAGAAGGGTACCGTTCTCATTCAGAACTGTACAGAATTGAGGCTCTGACGCAATTGCATGAATTGAGCGTTTCTAATGGCAATGCTTTTCCAATTCTAATGGCAATGCTTTTTTGGCAAAATCCTTGGAGTGCAAGTAGCAAAAGATGCTGGACGAATAGGTAAGGCAGCACTACTAGGGCGAAGCGTTACTCAAGTGGCTCCCAACTCGGCACTGCGTCGACTTGTAGGCGTGTGTCAAGTTAACATGAGTCCGGCGATTGTTGTGCTGGTCTACACGATGTTAAGCAATAAACTGTTTGCATGAACAGTCGCTACTCAAAATACCGCCATTTTCACTGCATGTTTGTCAACGCCTCGCAGCTAGAGGTGGATGAAATAGCACCCCGCACTCTTTTACAGCATTTACAATTTTATCTATCTATCACTCCAAGCCTTATGTGAATAGGAATCACGGTCATCGAACTGTGATAGTTTGATGGAGAGGGGGTATTGTGGATTAAAAATCATTCATTTTTAGAGAAAGACGCTTAAACTACGTTAAAAAAAAAAGAAAAAGTTTTAGAGATTATTCGAAGACACCTCAATTGGATGTTTCTATAGGACACCGCTATAAGTCATAGAGCTCAAAATCCCAGGGAATCGCCCATCTTGTAGTTTGCCAGATTTGGGCCAAGTCGGACGCAGAAATGTGTCAAACTTCGCACAAAAATTTCAATAGTCTGTATAATGATTTAATAAAGGATGAAGTTTCAATGTTGTCAAGAAAAAAATCTCCACAGTAAGCCCAGTCTTAGTTGATCAATTCGTTTTTGAAAAGCACGCGAAGGAAGCCACAATCAACAACATATTCAACTTTTAATATGTTAACAATCCCCATCCATTTACAATCCTAACAAAACATCAACCACAAATCAATGGCGATTCTAGCAGAAAAAAATGGTCAATTCCTTTTATCGCTAAAAAAAACAAACCACCAAAGTGCATTTTGCTGACTTGGTCGAAATTTTTTCGCGACCATCGAAAAAAAACACAATTCAACTGCAATTAGTTTGCGTTTGTTGTGCGGAATCCCTAGAACGCATCCATCATTCACAAACAAAAAATCACGACTGAAAAAGTGTTGAATGAATCAATGCTTTCTAGAAAATGCACTCTGATTTTTTCAATCCGAAACATAAATGAACTAAAATGAGACATTGCCAGTGACATATAAGTGGTGCGGGCCTTAGTGGATTGATTTGATTCAATGATAGACAGGATGCCGAAAAACAATGCAATTCTGATGCATTGAATTTGGTAGAATGTGTACAATTTAGTGGTGTTTTGTTGCGATAGTGTTCGTTTAACAACGCAATTGACTTGCAATGGGAGCCAGATGGTACGTGGTAGGACTGTTTTCTTGTGGTGTAAAAATTTGAGTTTCTATTGAAAAATGAGGCTTTTGCAGAGAACTCGTTATTCTAAGTATAACACAAAGAGCTATGCAACATTTAATATGCGTATTTTCACCTCCTTGTTACACAACATTTTTAAATGCAAAGATATCATACACCGCATGTAAGTTCCTTTTAAATTTACAAAGCCGTTCATTTTGATGCTACCATGTCCGGTATATAACGTAACCCCTGACTGAATGCATGACAACGACTGATTGCAGCAATCATGATAACATGTGTAAGTCGTCTTAGCCTAACGCTCTTTATGTCGTCTTAATAACCATATCATTCCCAAGAGCTGATTCTAAAGAAGGCAAGCATCACTCCTTCAGCGTGTTAAATAACGTATATCATCCACATTTTAGCATAGCTCATAGAAAGCCGGGCGCCCCTTCTCATCCTATGACCTAAACTTCCTCGTCTTCAAAATCCTGTTGGCTTATTAACAAATTTTACTACCAAAGAACCATGCCCTGTTTGCACAATGCGCCCTTTAATAAGAACGTCATTGTATACCAAATTATCCTTGCATATATTTCTTACTCCCCAATTCCACTTTTATAGGCTAGAAAATTTCAGAGTTTCTCATAAACCGCAAAACTCGTTCGAAATGCGGAAAACATCATGACTCTTCCCACCTTATAACCACCACTTTATGCGGCGTGTTCCTATTTCAAGACATTGTCGCACTGATAAGGACATGAAACACTGAAGGTAATATAAAGAAATATTTGCGGTAATGTCTAAAGTCTTTTCTCCCAGTGCCGAGATATGACTTTTTCCTGTGTTTTCCCTACCGCAGCACTGTTTTATCTAAAACACTCTCCCGAATTCGACGACAACGACAAAGACGACATCCTTACAATGCCCCTCTTCCTTCCTTGCAAGAAGAAAGCACTCGCAGCGAGGCAGTGCTCACTCCTTGAAACCGCCCTTCTGCTTGATGTCTTTATTTTCTTATCGCATTCAGTCCAAAGCGAAGGAAAAACAGTTTCGGGGGGTTTGAAGATGCTTATGACCGATATTGTTTTCATTTAATATCGTCACGAGTTTTCTCTTATTTGCTTTTCAAGTCAACTTATTCATAGCTGGGACCATCGCACCCAACCCAACGCACCGAGGACCAAGAAAATACAAGTTGAGTTTTATTACACTCTCCCGCTACTCCTGAACACACGTATAAAGGCCAGAAAAATTGAAAGACGACAAAACGGAAGTTTGTTTGTGTCCTTTCTTTGCGAGGACAACGACAGCAATGAGGACAACGGCGACTGATCGACCAGCGCGATTGTATAGTCAAAACTGGTTGTTTGAAAATTTTCTGGCCATCTACACAGTCCGATTTTTTATCTGTAGGAGGACTACTGTAGTTTTCATTTCTTTGACTCCGGACAGAGAAAAAAATAAGTGTGACAGAAATACAAGGAAAATCATAGTGATAACCTTTTTCAGTGAAATGTTGATGACTTTTCGTTCAACGGACGATTGAATTACGTTTGGTCGAGAGAAAGGAAGAAACGAATGAAACGGAAGCTGGAAAAGGTTCAATTGGATAGTAGCGTTGAATATGACTGAGGTTGCTTTGGAAGAATGCTGAAAGATTCGATGGAGAGAACTAGCGAATTCAAATGCAGTTGTTTATTTCGTAGATGGCAATGCTTTACGTTCTTATCAAATAATTTTAAATGGCAGGGGGAAATTGAATGGAAGTAATGATGAGCAAATAATAGGTTCGTTGGGCGATATAAATGCTTGAAGAGCCTGACGCGTTTTTTTACCCAGGCAAACTGTTTCAGGGAGAGGCTGCAGGTAACGAATAGCTATGAATCAATTTGTTCACCAGACTTCAACAACAACTTTTTCTCTTTTCCTCCTGAGTTTCATTCCACTATTTTCATCAGTCATATTTGTCCATGCATTGTCACACTTCCTTTATTAATGTCCGTTTAGTCTATTGTCATCCCTTTCACTGGCTTCTGATGAAAACGTGATGTGCCTCGAAAAACACTGCATAAATTCGCAAGGCTTTATGTCGACTGAATGCAAAATATCCTGGACGCGGCGACATTGACTGCGGTTCCAATACATACTATTATTTTGAACACAAGCCAGTATGAATGCAGAAACTGTCTAGTTCTACTGATGAATGCAGACGAAACACTGTTCAGTTTTTCCCTTCTTATTGATTTCATACATTCATTGGCTATTTTGACTGACCACTATTCAGTCATTGTCCTCATACTATGGCTCGGTGTTCGATAGAAGAAAAGGATTTTGTCCACTTTTGGAACGAATGGTGTATATGGTTGATAGATATGGAGTAGAGAAACAAACGGTTGGGATTCGTTCGTAGAATACAAAGTGAAAATGAATTGGCGATGCATTCACAGTACAAAAGGATTGGATCCTGTTGTGTTGAGATGTCATACAATTCTTGGTAAGAGGAAATTGTGTTGTTTTGCTTCGAATGCTCAGTATTTTGAAATTTGCGTGTAGTGCTTTGAAGTTTCATGTGATGGGTGACGACGATTTTTGGATTTTTTGGAAAACTTTTGATTTGGCTGCCTCCAAATAAATTGCTTAATGGTATACTTGCATCACGAACTTCTAAGACTATTCAAAATGATGGCACTAGTGTTGAAAATTTGAGCAAACAAAATACAGATATCTCACTTTACAACCATTTTATTGCCTTTTTAGCTGGCATTCTATTAAAAACACTTATAATGCAGGAATATTACATAAAATTTTGCCTACCACTAGAATAATCCTCTGAAAGTGGAAATTCTAATATCCTCGTTGGATCACTCAGCGAACAGCGGCCTTGGTGGTATTTCTTATGTGTTTTCAAGTCTCTTGCATTTTCATTAAGCCAACGTTTTTCCGTTTATAAAATCGGGGGACATTGGTAATGTTGCCAACTACTGTCCTATTTGCCCCCTGTCTTGCT